>CAVNYN010242705.1:0-68269 GCA_963692815.1 Nyctanthes arbor-tristis | reverse complement strand
TCACCTGAGCAATATGTTGAGGCTTTTAGAAAAGGAAGTAAAAAGGGGGGAATTGGTGCTATAATTGAGGAAATGCCTTACATTAAACTATTCCTTGCTCGGTACCACATGATTATGCCATGATTGACTCCTCAGAGACAACTAACGGCTTCGCATTTGTAAGTATTCTCTTGTCCTCTGGATAGTGTGTGTATGTGTGTGTGTTTTTCCTACCTCTTTCATAAGGTGGTTAGATGTGTTTTTTATGTGTGCTTATACTTAGATAATGTTTCATAGGCTTTCCCACAAGGTGCGCCTTTGGTCCCAGAAATGTCAAGAGCAATTGCTGGACTCAGAGATGAAGAAGAAATGGTTTAAAAGCCCATCGTCGTTGTTATCTCAGGATACTGAAATGCTTAATACTGAACCGTCTAAGAACAACCCGTTGGGCATTGATAGATTTTCTGGTCTATTTCTTCTTACCGGGATCTCTGAAGCTGTGGCCGTTCTTCTATTTCTCATTTTTGTACTCCGTGAAAAATTTTCTACCGAATACTATATGGTTAGAGTTTTGACTGGTGGAGAATTGGTGTCGATCCTTAAGTACCTGTTTCTTAGAATGGCCAATATGATAGGTGCAGCAAATGGTAGATGAGTTAGTGTTGGTAATAATTTTACTGTAACCACAATATTCGGTAAGCTATAAAGCTTGAAATGATTTTGCTACTGATGCTTTAGTTTTAATCATGTTAATGTTTGTCATTCAGTGTTCTTTGGTTGATTATTAGTTTTCTATGTTGCTGATGTCAATGTGATTTAGCATCCAACTAAATAAGGTATGTTTTTAGTAGCAGCTAATTTCAGCAATGAGGTAACATCTTAACAAAAATAATGGTCTCGAATGTTAGTCATGTGTATTTATTATCGATTTATGAATGTTTGCCATTCGATAAAGAAATTTGACAAGCACACGAAAAGGGTGTCGAAAATAACCAACATTGTGCTAGGAACCTCTCTATTTGTATGAATTAATACTTGGGTACTAGATATGTAGAAATAATCTAACACGAGACATTTAATACCATAATATTATCAGACAGTGATATATGACATAATATCAACCACTAATGTAAGAAAACATCATGTAGCAAACGTTTTGCGTTACATAATTTCTAACCAAATATGTAGTTAATGTAAGGAATAGAGAAGTAGCAGGAAAACAGAGTCAAGCAAATTCAACCAAGAAGGATCAACTACTATGCTAGAATCCCTTTCATAACTAAAGGTGTTTAATGACATAATGATTATTTTGAAATAGTAGTTGATAGTTTCGTTTCCGTGGAGGTTAAATAAACTGATGAAAGATCAATCTCATTATGATATATATATATATATATACACACACAAGAATTTTATTTTGTTTACACGCATGTATATTATTATGCATGCGTGCATACATGTTAAACATTTAAGCTATAAGCACCTCACACTTGTAGCATAGATGTGTGTCATGTATTACACGCATGTAAAATAAAATTATTGTATATATATATATATATCTTTATCAGCTATTGAATTTAGACTAATATAAAAAAATAGGAAGGTAGTTGAGTCATAATTTAGGAAGTAGACAATATATAATAATGTAAATAAAATAAGCAAGAAATTTACAATACTGATATAGGGGTTGTTGAATACTTTTCAAAGATATACAGACCATACAATCTATCTATCGATCTATATATATACACACATATATATATATATATATTAATTAAATGAATTAAGTCTCGGCACCTTTTATATCGTGATTTTACCTCTACGGTGAAAGTTGCGGTCAAACTCATTTCTTTTCTTTCAATCTCTTCCCATTAGTTGTCAGCTTTAAAGACCTAATTAAATCAAATTTTTAATTTTTTCCTAGGTCCCTAAATTTCTTAAATTTAGAAACCTATCCTTTTCTTTTTCTTCTTCTTCTTCTATTTTTTTTTTGGTGACATGAACAAATTTTACTAATTTTTATGAAAATCACTATTAAATTTTTTAAAAAATGCAGTACATCATAAATATGAGTATGATAGCGGCAATTCTATTATAAATTCTATTATAAATGTAGCGTTCAGTGAAATTTTTTAAAATTTGAATTACTTTAATTTGTTTGATACCCTTTTGCGTTTTCTTTCTTTTATTATTTTTATTTTTGATATGTCTTTATATGACAAGTTTTTATTTATGTTGTGTGTTTGTTAGCAACTCATTGTTAACTTATTATTATTAATTAGAGTATTTTATAAATTGTTTTCCGAGTGCAACATACGGGTGGAAGACTAATAATAAATAATATAATACATGGTTCAAGTTTATGCATTACCTTATGATAATCATGCATAGCATGTCGTAAAAGAGAATCTTTTATTTCATTTTATTTTTCATTTTCGAATTGTTCAATTAAATGATTCACCAACGGTTCGACTTGGCATAACTAGATCATGATTGGAGTTATATTCCAACAAGATATTAAATACTTAGAAATTAAGTATGGTCAACCATAAAAGAATTAATTAATAGCCAATATGTACTATGAAAAATACGCATGTTGCATCAAGGAATCCAAAAATCCAATTCTATTGCATTTTACAGTCTTACGTGCTAAATTCCACATCAAGTGAATATGAAATTACTAACTAATCTTTCATTACTTGGGGTACGTTAATAAATAAAATCTCACATTAAATATAAACAAAATTAAGAATCAGCATATAAGCGCTTGAATTAATCTTCTTAATAAAGTTAACATTTCAAGACGTAAGCTCAAATCTTAATGTGGTATGGTATTAGTGTGACAAATACTTTAAAGAGTCCGAATGTTCACCTCATCTCACGTCCACCCAAGATCCACTATATTAAATCGCTTATATATCATGATAAATTAGAAACAAATTATCGTGAAATTATTGCGATATAGGCAATTCAAAGGGGTGGATGTCGGGCAGACATGAAATGAGATAAATTTGTAGCATTACCCATCTATAATTACTAGGGATATGTTAACTGATAAAACCTAACATTGAATATCTATAAAATTAAGAATCAACACATATAAGGGTTTGAATTACTCCTTAATATGATTGACAACTCCAAATTTTAATGTGGTATGGTATTAGTGTAACTAAATACTCTGATGAGTCCGAATGTTCATTCTCTTCTTTATTCGATAAAAAGTTAAACTCCAATTTCAATTTCATAAATAAATATGTTATCAAAGCAAGTTAAGCTGAGCAATTTGATTTGATTTACACTAGAATGAGTAAACAAATTTCAAGACTGGTTTGTTCTCAACGTGCCACCATCTCGTAGGAAGTGTTAAGCGATAGTGGCCAACGCTAAATAAATGTAAAGTTACTATTACTAATCAACACAAAAAGGTTTGAGTACTCTTCTTAACAAGACTAACCCCAAGTCCTAATAGGATCACTATAGTGCCACACCCGGTTTTTCTTCTATTTTCATATTTTCTTGCATCATCGGCCAAATCGATCTGGAGTCTGTCATGACCATCTCGACAAGCTTGCTGGGCAAGAACAATCCTCTACTGCAATCTGCAGATGTGACTCAGCATGGTTGTCCCGTAATATTGTTAATTATCTCGCGAAACTTTCATTTTGCCGCAACTTAGTTATTACATCTGTATGCATATGTGGCATTCAACCCAGAGAGTCTTTGGTAGGATGGTCCTATATGTCTAAATGGTAAGACCATCCATTAGATCAACAACAAGTAGGATTGTATGCCATTTGAACTTTCTTTTGCTTCTTTCTCTTCATTAATTATACTACACCTATAAATAACACTGTTTTGTCTTAATTTTTAATTTTTTCATATGGTGTGTTAGCTAATGCAAATTTGAGGATATAAAAGTGTGACAAAAAAGTTTGGAGCTAGTATGAGTACAAAACTTAGTAAAAGTTCATGTAATGCAATTAGAATGTGCGCGTGGTTAGAAAAAAAGTGTATTGTCAATATAACCACCCAATAATTTCAATAGTCGACTTGTCAATTTTATAGAAATATATGTATCTTTCAATTTATTAATTATCTACTTTTTCATTTTTTAAAATTAATTTTTATTGAGAAGAAAAATATTTTTTTGGGATAAATTGCAGGAAAGGTCTCTAATCTTTCCATTTATTTATATTTCCATCCCCAACCTTTAAATATAAACTAAGAAACCCCCCATCTCTTGAAAAATTGGCACGTACATCTCAATGGGTGAATTTCAACATTAAACAGTTAGGGTGTCAATTTGGTGACAACTAAATTAAGCCATATTATAATCGAAATTAAAATTTCAAATTTCAAATTCATGTCACCTCCTTGCTTACAATGTGAAGACTTCTTCATCCATGTAATTCTAGACTTGAAATTCCAATATCAGTCTTCATTGTCGAAGATTGTAAATTGGTCTTTGACTTTTAACACTATCACTTAGTGCAGTTATGGATCTTACGGAGAACAATGATGTGCATGCAATCATGGGCCTCGAGACATCTCTAGAAGAAAAGTTTTGGCTACATTGTCTGGGAAAGCCAAAATTCCCATATTTTCATTTTCATTTTCATCATTCATCACTGCTTTTGGTACTGATTATACTTACCTTGTCAAGATTAGATCCGATGAGACTGCTCAGTTTGAAGGATTGGCTTTTGTTATCAAATCATTTGAATGGAAAAAAGTCATAGTACTTTTTGAAGGGATTAAAGACAAGAGAAAACATGTACTGCATTTGGAAAAATCATTTGAAGGTAAGAACATTCAAATTTCTTATCGAAGTTTTATTTCTTCAATATCCAAAGAGAATCAGATCATCAAAGAGTTGCGAAAGTTGATGACTATGGAAACAAAAGTGTATATATTAGACATGTCCCTACCTCTTGCATTGCGCCTTCTTGTTCAAGCAAAGAAATTGGGAATGATAAATGAGAAAAATGCTTGGATCATCATTGATAAAGCCATGAACTTGGTACATTTGATGGACTTTAAAGTGATTGAATCGTTGCAAGGGACATTAGGTTTTAAACCAAATATTGCAAGATCAAGCAAGATTCATAACATCACATCAAGATGGATGACGAAAAACCCTAATGTGGTATTTACAGAGTTACCAGCGGTTGGTATATGGGCATATCATGTAGTGATGGCTTTAGCAGAAGCCTTTGAGAGGGTAAACATGGAAAGATCAGAGGCCAATTTCCAACGTTATTTTCATGGTGGAATGTTACTCCTAGACGAGCTTTCACGTGTTAGATTTGATGGTTTCAGTGGTGAATTTCAATTAGTAGATGGGAAACTATTTCCTAGAGAGTTCAAATTGGTGAACTTTGTTCATGGAAAAGAGGAAAAAATAGTGGGAATTTGGAGAAGTGAAGAAGCAATTTTCGAAGAAGTCACTTGCTCGGAGATTATTCGCTCTAATGATTCAAATGGTATTATTTGTCCTAGTGGTAAAATAACTCCCAAAGGTCGTTTATTGCAAGGTTTGAGCCCCAAAAAACTTAGGGTTGGAGTACCAGTGAAATATGAGTTTCGGGAATTCGTCGACATGTATCACAATAATCAAACCAATGAAAAGAACGTCACCAGCTTCTGCATAGATGGTTTTGAATCTGCTGCTCAGAACTTACCTGATCCACCACTTTATGAGTTCATCCCAATGTTGCCGAGGGCAAGTAAATACGATCATTACATCTACCAAGTTCATAAGCAGGTAATTATTTCTTCTTGTTAGAATCAAATTTATGTTGACAAATAGTCCTTCATTACAAATATATAGTCCCACCACAAGAATATTGCAAAAGAATATGTCCTTATATTAGAAATGATCTAGCTAGCACCAGAAGTTAACTCTGGTTTTGTAATGGTACGAGACAGTGATGTGAAATAATATTAACCACTAATGTGAGCACATTATCATCCCCACACAATCATGAACTTAAAATCCTATCAACGCTGCTGTAGGTTATACTTAATTTACTTTTATGTGATCTATAACTTAACTCTAGTTACAATTTTGAAATCATATTGTGATCTTGAATTTATAGTTAATATTTGGGTTTGGTAAAATAACTATATGTATTTATAGGTTTACGATGCTTTGGTGGGCGACTTCACCATCACTTCTGAGAGGTCCCAGTTTGTTGACTTCATATCGACTTACACAGACATTGGTCTTGGAATGATAGCACTGTTGGATGATAACATGTGGTTCTTTCTTCGGCCATTTAGTCCGGCTCTATGGATAATAACTGTGGTTTTCTTTATTTTGACTGCACTTATAATTTGGTATGTCGAACATCCTATCAATGAAGAATTCTAAGGGACCAGAGCTTGGCAAATTGGGATGATATTGTTTTTTGCTGTGTCAATTCTTGTTTATGCTCATAGTAAGTTCTCTACAATCACCAAATTTTCCACTTATTAGTTTAAACCTATCAATGTACTTGAGCTTAAGCATGCATTTGCAGCTCCTTGAAAGTTGTTACTCTTTGATTGTGCAGGAGAACGCTTAGGAAGTAACATATCAAGATTTGTCGTGGGCGTTTGGTTGTTCATCGTCTTTATAATTGCGTCAAGTTACACTACAAACTTGAGTTCGATTCTTACAGTTAAACAAATAAAATTGACAAAAAACTATTACGTTGGATATGCAAATCCTCTGGTAGGAGAACTTCTTGTCACCAACTTAATCAAGGATCACAAGCTTAATTCATTTGCTTCACCTGTAGAATACTATGAAGCTGTAAGTAAAGGTAGCAAAAAAAGGTGGTGTTGATGCTATAGTTGAAGATGTTCCTTACCTTAAGGTATTTCTTGCTCGGTATCCAGATATATTTCAGATGATTGGAACTGCAAAGATGACCAATGGTTTTGCCTTTGTAAGTTTCCTCTGTGCTAGAAAATTTTCATTTTATTTATTTAATCTATTATTTCGCCTTTAGGGTTTATTAAGAACTTCGTCTAATTCTATAGTTAGTCATTGCAATAAAATTCATGAGTTCTATTAATTACGTCATAATTAACTAAAGGCTATTTTACAGGTTTTCCAAAAAGGCTCCAAGTTGGTCCACGAAAAGTCAATAGCCATTGCAAAACTCAGAGAAAAGGGAAAACTTCTGGAGCTTGAGAATAAATGGTTCAGAAGTGATTCGCCACTGTTATCCCAAGACAAAATTGATCCTTCTACCTTTTCTGCGCCTGATAATCTAAACTTTAAAATGTTCTTTAGTTTATTTCTTTTTAGTGGGATTTCTAAATTAGTGGCTATTTTTCGACTTCTCATATATGCGCTATATGAGAAGTTGTCGCTCCAATATTTTGTTGCCAAACTCTGGGCAAGAAGAAGGTTGATATCTCTTTTCAGATACTCATTTCCAGGAAATAGAATGACCAATACGATAGGTTGAATTGATGCCATATAAAGGGGGTGTTTTACAATAGGTTAACCTTTTTTTTTTTTAAAGGATGGTTTAACCTTTGTTATGCTTCTTACTATTTTAATGTACTTTTTTTTGATTAGGTGTTATCATTTTCTTTCAATAAACCACTTCCAAACAAATATGCTAATTTCTAGTGCAACATATCAGGTTCCGAATTCAGAACTCGACATCTAATCAAGAGCTACCAATTCACCTGACAGAAGTGAGTTAGCGGCTCTTGATTGGTGACATATGAGTTGGCGGCTCTTGATTGCAGGTTGGATTCTGAACTCAGAGTGCAGTATGTTTCATTAGCCAGATCGATACTAATATCATCAATATTTAAGTAAGACTTGCAATTCCATTTTAAAATGCCAGCTTTTTTCAAAAGAAATAATTCAAACCATCATAGACTAGGGGTGATAGCTTGATGTAGGATGAAACCGTAGTTCTAATAGTAATAGGATTTAAGTTTTAATTCATTGACAATTTTATTTTGCCTATGTATGTATGTTATTATACATGAGTGTAACACATGACACACATCTAGGCTACAAGTGTAGGGTGATTATAGCTTAGATGTTTGACACATATACACGCATGCATAATAACATGCATGCGTGTAGGCAAAATAAAATCCTTGTTTAATTCATTGTTTATTTTTATTAGGATTTTAATTGTTTTCCTTATTTTAGTAGGATTTTAGTTTCCTTTTCCATATTTCAAATTACATTCAAAGATATATTAGGGTTAGGTAAATTTGTCATGCCTATATGAAGGGGCCTCATGTATAGTTTCAATTCATTCAATCATCAATAAAATTATTGAGTTTCTCTCAATTTCTTGGTGGATTCCGAGACTTGCTTGATGGATTTTTATTATTTGCAAGGTTTCGCTGGAAATCTTATTGCTTCCATTTTAGGTCAAGTGGTATCAGAGCCTGGGATTTGCCCGACTCAATATCTTTGACAGTTAAATATATCATTTGTGTTCGTGTTCTAATGGCTAGCACTCCGGTTACTAGAGCAGAATTTGATGCTCAGGCCTGTCGAGTTAAAGAGTTGGATGCAAAAATCGATTGGATCCTGGCTCAATTGGAGACTATTGAAAACAATATTGGCGGTTTAAAATAGGAAAAGATTCAAAAGACAACATTGATAACATGTTGCATCTGTGAAATTTGATACAAGGTCTTCTGTAATTGAAATTAAGGAATGCTTGTGTGTTGCAGAAATAGAAGAGGTCGATAAATCTCCAAAATCAAGTTTCGATTTGAGTGTTGAATTTGAGTTCTCCAAAGATGAGATTCAAGTAGATACAATGCTTACAAGAATGTAGCAACACAATTACTGAATCTAAAGAAGCAGCTTTTGTGGTCCAAGCTCCATTTTTCACAATTCAAGAGAAGAAAAATTCTTTCGTGGATACACTGGAAAAAAGGACAATGAATCATGAGGAATTATTGTTTTTGTTGTCTTGGATGAACAACCCATTTATGATCGAGATTTAGTCAGGAAGTCACATTTATCTGTTAAAAAAATTATTTTAAATCTTGACTTTAGAAAGCAAAGGCTCAAAGCACTAAAGCTTCAATGGTGGTGAATAGCTTGGATATTTGCAAGATCTGCTTGCCGGTCTGTTCAAGTAGCTATGGGAGAAGTTGAAAAAAGATTATTCAGTTGGAGTTTACCACTCACATAACTCAAGCAAGATTTTCTCTTTCATGGCTTCGCATCAAATATAAAACTCAGGCCGAGTTTTTCTTTAAGTGGGGAAGTCTGATGTAGGACGAAAACGTAGTTCTATTAGCAACAGAATTTTAGTTTTAATTCATTGTTTATTTCTATTAGGATTTTAATTGTTTTCCTTATTTTAGTAGGAATTTAGTTTCGTTTTCCATATTTTAAATTACTTTCCAAGATATATTAGGATTAGGTAAATTTGTGCCTATATAAAGAGGTCTCATGCATGTATAGTTTCCATTCATTCAATCATCAAAAAAAATATTGAGTTTCTCTCAATTTCTTGGTGGATTCCGAGACTTGCTTGGTGGATTTCAAATTTTATTATTTGCAAAGTTTCGCTGGAAATCTTGTTGCTTCCGTTTTGCTTCATAGCTCAAGTGGTAAAGAGCACCTCTTATTAGATGAAATCATTAATATGAGCCTGTACCCCCCCCACGTAGTTCCCCTAATTGTGTAAATAAAAATAAAAAATCCAAACCTTTATATGTTTGTTAATAATTTTGTGTATCTGTGTGTGCGCGCGTGCGTGTCTATAAATTGTCTCTGCCTCTTAACATGTAAAAAATGTTCTAATACCATATGTATAACACTATATGTCCATGTGGCGTGTATCAAGGCATGTCATATGGTTATAGTTTCCTATGTGACGTGTCTATATGTATCAGACCATATGGTGCTAGATCGGGATTATCTTAATATTTCCCCACAAAATGCGTGGTGGCTTGTTGGAGCAAACAAATTTTATAATTTAGTACTTGTTTATTTTATCTTAATCTGATTGTGTTGCTCGTTGGAGTTCAATGAGTTTTAATAACATATAAATATTTGATGAATGAAATTGAACTGGAAAGAATTTTTTTAATAAAGAAGACGGAGATAGGAGCAGACTATACAAAATGGTCTAATCTAAAAGTTTAAACTTTTAAATTAAGTGGCTTTAGCATGGTATCAAGAAGGCAAAAGTCCTTCTAAGTTCAAACTTCTCTCATCTAATAATTAACTTAAATGAAATATGTACATGCGCGTTAAACTTTCAGGGATGCAAAAAAAATCTTGTCTATATGTGAGTGGGTGAGTTGAAAAGATAATAATCAATATAAAATTAACTTGATTTATCAGTTGAAAGTAGAAACATATATTTATATAGGAAGTAGACATATATAATGTAAATAAAATAAGAAAGAAATATGTACGAATACTATCACGGGTTGAATACTTCTCAAAGACATTCAGACCAGAAAAGATACTAATGAAATAATATAATACATAGTTGAATTTTATGCATTACCTTATTCATCATATGCCTAGCATGCATGTCATATAAGAGAATCGGTATTTTTCCCTATGACTTTTCCACATTCTGAAGCTTTCAATTAAGTGATTCATGATTCACCACCGATTGGACTTGGCATAACTAGATGAATCATGATTGGAGTTATATTCCAACAAGTTATTGAATATTTAGAAAATTAATTATGGTCAACCGTAAAAGAATCAATTAATGGTAACCAATATGTAATGTAGATTTTCTATAGAAATAGATCGGGCTCCGAGTTTAGATCCTGACCACTAATTACAGGGGGCCATGTCACATGACACAGGTGACGTGGACCCCTGTAATTGGTGGTCGGGCTTCAAACTCGGAACCCGATATGTTTCTATAGCTGGACTGATCTGTACCGTGAAAAACATGTTGCATCAAGAAATTCGAATATCCAATTCTTCTAGTGCATTTTGCAGTGTTGTCTGTAGTTTCAAATTAATGAATAAATATGAAATCAACAAGTAATCTATAATTACTCGGGATATGTTAATGGACAAAATTCCGCATTGAATATATATGAAATTAATAACTAACGTATAAAAGTCGACCTTTTAAGGTGAAATTAACCTCAAGTTCTAATATGGTATTTCTCTAAGAAGTTTGAATGTCCATGATTCAATATTCAAGGTCATTCATAAAATTTAAATAACTGTTTCCGAAGTCTTACATTGAATACATATAAATTACTTGATCACGAAAGGTTTGCGTTGCTCTTTTTAACAAGAGATATATTGAGGCTCCATTCTTAATTGGATAAACCTCTTAGCAATATTGAACTTTTAAGGTGGACCAGCAAGTACGTATGTTGGATAGCTAGCTAACCCCTGGTCCCCTCCCCTTTCTTCTTTTGTCATAGTTTCTCACATCATCGGCCAAAAAATTGGTCTAGAGTATCTTAGACAACCACACAACAATCTGGGCAACCTTGCGTGCCAAGATCAATTCTGTACTGCAATCTGCACATATGGCTTAACATGGTTAAGCTGTAGTACTGTTAATCACGTTTTGATCCACTAGCTATATCTTGTCCACTATAACTTTCGATTGTCAAGGTCTAACTTTATAATTAGAATTCATCTCCTCTACTTGTCTATTCGACTACAATTGGAATCTATTTCGTAGATGACTATTGACTAAGTCTCACTCGTCTAGCTAACCACATTTGCAAGAACAATATGCCAATATTTGAACCCACTTATGAATAGACAACTAATTCCTAGCCACACGATATGGTATTGAGTAAGTACACTTACTCCTAATTGAAGAATTATTAAAGATAGAATATTATAAGGGATAAAAATCGAACATAAAAAAGTACTAAATAAATAACTAACATATATAAACTACTTAATACTTACATTAGTTCTCTTAATAGGTTAATCTTTTAAGACAAAAACTCAAATCTTAATATGGTATTATAGCTACAAATACTCCAATAAGTCTGTACGCTCCTGGGATTACCCAACTATCTATATTTTCTTCTTTCACGAGCATTGCGCTTCTTCTCTTCAAGATTAGTGGTGCTCCAACAACTAACCTATAATTAAAAAATATATGATCATCCTAACTTATTGTAAACAAGGTTGTGAATATAATTATATAAAATGAGAATTAATTATATAGCAACACGGCCAACACTCATTTATATATTCTTAATGGGAAATTAATTAGTCTGCGGTACAACTGTACCACAGTTTTCCCCTCTAAAAATGCTTTTTTGGGATAATTTGGATATTTTACAACGTTTCCTCATCTATACAGTTTATCTGATTATTATTTTCTTTTTCTTTTTAAATCCAATAATACTTTTTTAGATTCCGTTTCCTCTTTCCTTATCCAATTGTCCTCAAGATGGAATTATGATTGCGATTGAAATTACTAAACTTTCTTAATAAGTTTAATTATTATTTTTTTTTTACTTTTCAAAGCATTAGAATTTTTGGTAAACATTTTTGTTTTTGACAAGAACTTGTTAAACGGGCCAGGTACAGATAAAAAGTATATAACCTTCTCCGACCCATTCTTCTATTCGGGCCGATTTTCTTTATTCCATCACCAAGCTAATTACCCATTTAGTCGGATATTTTTCATCTTGATAGGGTCAGGTACCCGCAGGTGTTGAGTTTGATGGATTTTTCACCATCCCTACTGAGTTCACTTAATAGCATTCCATATCGATAAAATATAATAATTATTAGTTAACAATAAGATAATCGAAAAATTGTAGTTCAATGTGACTAAGTGTACATTGCTTAACATTTTGTACTAACATTAAGATATGATTTGATTTAATATCTTCTCGTGCAACGTACGGATGAGAATTTAGTTATCTCAAAAACATAAAAGTCTCGACTCAATAATATTCTAGATTCTAGAAATGTTCAAAGATTTATCAATTCTTTAATTAAAAATTGTTCACTCCAATTATTCCAAGTCTTTATTCAGTTTGATTTTTCAACACTTCAACATTTATAAGAACGCAGGCAGTATTTAGAATAGCATGGTCATGAAAAGAAAAATGGCAAAAATTTCCGGAGATTATAATTTCATTAGTTATTATACTCTCATATTCATTTTTTTCTTTGGCTTTTTAACTCATGTAGATTTCATTATGAGTTCACCATCTCATGACAATGTTATCGAGGAAACTGAAGTGGGGGTTATAGTTGATATGGGATCGTGGATTGGGAAAACTATCCATGCCTACATTTCGATGGCTGTATCGGATTTGTATAAGTCGAATAGTCACTTCAAAACACAAATTGTTTTGCATACAAAGAATTCTCAAGGAAAATCAGTCTGAACTCTATCAGCAGGTCCGTCTTAATTAATTAATTATTATTCTCTTATTTATTTGATTCTTTTTGTCTTTATCACTAGAAGTCAAGTTCTCGTAGTTTACTAGTCCAGAAAGTAAGGCTTGTTCTTTTTGTATTTCAACTTTCTATTTTGAAATTGAAATTTATATCTCAGTGTTGTGACAAAAGAATTGACAAAAGTTATTATGCTAAAAACATTCAATGTTAAGGGATAAATCACAGATTAAATATATAAAAATATAAAGCAACATATAAGTGCTTGGCCTACGTTCCTTGAGGTTCACTTTAATTAAGCATTCTAAGCATAATGCGAAATAAGTTCTTAAACATGATAATTAACAACCATAAAAATTGTGAAGAATATTACTTAAATGGAAAATCATAAGTTCCTTAAACGAGTCTCTAATACCACATGTTAGTAATTTGATTAAATTACATAACCTATATAGTTAACATGTATTCCCAGATTTTGAAACTGTATGATTTTCACATGCCATGCATGTATTGTAGCAAAGAAAACATACCTTTGTTGTCCATTGGAAATAAGAACGTGACAAACTTAAGAAATTCTAGAAATCAAGAACACATTTCTCTTTCTTACCCTAATCTTTACTGTGTATTTATCAATGGAATTTGTACACACCTGACTCGTAGAAAGAGGACTTATTCTTCCTCCTTTTACAGACTTCCGAATATATTTCCATCGGTATCACATGCATTCAATGAAAGATTAACAATTCGTTAATATATACTTGATTTAATTAATCTTTCAATGAACTTAAATGTAACCACTATAAATTAAATAATTCTTTAAATTAACTGAAACATAAAGATAACATATTCATCCATTAATAAACTTAATTTAGACTTCATTAATATGAGCACTGAAGATTCTTATGCGTAATGGCACTAAATATCTGGTGCTTGAATAGTCCTATACATTGGTAACTAGAATGGAGAGTGGATAAATTAACCCTACTAAATTCCAAGAGGTTTCATGTAGTCTTACTTGCATGTTTTGACTACGCCGACTAACAAGTCTAGTGAAAAAGAGCCCGTGATAATTACTAGTATAGCACAAATTGGTATATGGTATGTGAATGACAAAAAATCCTCATATGATTCCCTTCTCAGGTATATTTCTTTTAATCTAGGGAAATCTTCGACTTAAATGGAGGTGGGGATGGAGATAAAAAAAATAAAAAATAAAAAAAAAAATTTCCGAAGAATGGACGAGATGGGGATCACTGTCCTGCCGCATTTGAATATCCATTTTTTTTTTTTGGGTGGGTTGGGGCCTTGGGGGTGGGGGGGAGGGAGCGATAGTAGGGAAGATTCAAACTTGGGATCTCTTGCCCGGAACGCGAATATCTAACTATTGTAGCACTTATTCGAATCATGTCGCATTTGAATTTAAGGGTTACTTAATTTTAGTAGTTTAGAAAAAAGTTTTAATATTGAGTTGTAAAAGGACTGATCAAATTATCTGGGTAAATTTTGCCATTAATTTTTACTTGCAGTTGATCGATAAGTATTACATTGCCCACAAAGAGTATATATGGTCAAAAGTGTAAGTTGTGATAAATGTTTTCTCTAGGGTTAAATTATTTAATTTCTTCAATATGTATTCACCAGTCATTTTTTACCTGTTCAATTTTCTTTATCAAATCAAATATTTATTTATTTTTGCCTAATCTATTTTCTGCTATATGTTTTTGTCAATTTCTTTTATTATTAGGTTTTTATGCATACTATTGCGAGATACTTTCTTTCAGCTTCTTGAGTATCAACATATATAAGTTGAGTTATTTTCTAATTTTTAACATTTTTGCATCTTTTTTTTTTCTGTTTACTGATATTTTAATCCATTTTTTCTATTGTACAACTAACTTGTTCGTACTAAATGAACATGCCTATCTTTTGGAATTATTTCAAGTGAAACCAGTAGTTGATTTGTCATATAAAAATATATGTATCTTTCAGTTAATTATTTGTCTTATTTTCTAAAATTAATTTTTATTGACAAGAAAAATATGATTTTTTGGGAATAAATTGCAACAAAAGTCTTTAACCTTTGCATCCATTTACACTTTCATCCCCCAACCTTTAAAGCTAGACCAAGAGAAGCCAACATTTGAAAAATTTACGCTATTTATCCAAATAGATGGCATTTAGGGTCGGTTTGACAACCAATTAAGTGGAACTCTATTATAATTGAAATTAAATTTCAAATACACAGAAGTTGATGAGAGTATATAGAAGTCATGTGATTGTTTGCTTCCAATGTAAGATTTATTCATGCATGTAGTTCTAGACTTGACGTTTCATATCAGTATGCTTAATGTTGATTTCTTTACTATTCTCTAATGGATTTGAAGGCACAAATTAGTCTATGGCTTCTAACAATTCAATAGCTTAGTGCAGTTATGGATTTTATGGAGAACAATGACGTACATACAATCATAGGCCTCGAGGCATCTCTAGAAGAAAAGTTTTTAGCAATATTGTCTGAGAATGCTAAAATTCCAACACTTTCATTAGCCTCACTCGTTACTACCTCCAATACTGATTATACTTACCTCGTTAAGATTAGATTCGATAAGAGTGCTCAGTTTGAAGGCATTGCTTCTATTATCAAATCATTTGAATGTGAAAAAGTCATATTTATCTTTGAAGGGATTAAAGATGTGAGAAAATATGTACCACATTTGGAAGAATCATTTGAAGGTAAGAAAATTCAAATTTCTTATAGAAGTTTTATTTCTTCAACATCCAAAGATTATCAGATCATCAAGGAGTTGCAAAAGTTGATGACCATGGAAACAAAAGTGTACATATTGGACATTTCTCTATCTCTTGCATCACGCCTTCTAGTGCTTGCAAAGAAATTGGGAATGATAAACGAGAAAAGTGCTTGGATCATCACTGATAAGGCCATGAACTTAGTGCACTCCATGGACTTTGAAGTCGTTGAATCATTAGAAGGGACATTTGGTTTTAAGCCAAATATTGCAAGATCAAGCAAGATTCATAACATCACATCAAGATGGATGGCGAAAAACCCTAATGTGGTGTTCACAGAGTTACCGGTGGTTGGCGTATGGGCATATGATGTAATGGGGGCACTAGCCAAAGCCTTTGAGAGGGTAAACATGGAAACCTCAAAGGCCAATTTCCAACATTTTCATGGTGGAATGTTACTCCTAGACAAGCTTTCACAAGTTAGATTTGAGGGTTTAAGCAGTGAATTTCAATTAGTAGATGGAAAATTATATCCTGAAGAATTCAAGTTGGTGAGTTTTGTTCAAGGTAATGTAGAAAACACAGTAGGAATTTGGAGGACTAAAGAAGGAATTTTCAAAGAATTTATGTGCTTGGGGAATCATTCTATTGATTCAAATGGTACTGTTTGTCCTGGTAGTAAAGATATTCCCCGAGGTCGTTTATTGCAAGGTTTGAACCCCAAAAAGCTCAGAGTTGGAGTACCACTGAAGTATCACTTCCGGGAATTCGTCAACATTAATGAAACTAGTGAAAAGAAAGTCACAGGCTTTTGTATAGATGTTTTTGAATCTGCCATGCGGTACTTGCTTGATCCCCCACTTAATGTGTTCATCCCAATTATGAGGAGAACAAATGATTACAATTATTACATCGATCAACTAGTTTATTCTCAGGTAATTACCATCTTCTCATCCTAAGGTTACACTAGACCTTATTTTTAAGTTTGCATCCTAGCTAAACAATCTCGTGAAACAAAAACCTTATGATCAATCATTACATACCAAATCACAAGTCTACACCAAACCATCACTGCCACACCAAGCCGATCTCTACCATCATTATGGTATTATGCGAATAAGGGTCTAGTACATGTCAAAAATCTAAATTTTACATGAAAAAAGTGTGCCGCGTGAATTAATTTAAGATGTTAAAGATTTAAATTCCATTATGCGATATTATTGATGAAGGTGTGATAGGATTTTGATTATTGGCTATAAATATTAATGGTTAGGATTTTGAATAATTGGGATTTATTTGGGATGATGATAAAAAAAAATTGGTGAAATGTAAAAGAGATTATATGTCTTGGATGGAAAATTTGGCCTTATATTTCATGACCACCCCCCCCCGGGCCAAAAAAAAAAAAATCTTTACATTTGCACCACTCATTCTCCAAAAAAATCAACTTTATATTACTCTCTCTAGAATATATGTAGGTACAGTTTAATTAATTAATTAGACTCATGTCAAGACTAGATATTTGTGATATGACAGTGCTTTACTTTTAGAGGGGGAAGAAAAGATTCTCTTTAATTTACCCTTTTTTTAATCAAAGCACTAACTAAGCTACAACGTCGTTTTTAGGCGTCCGTCTTATCTAGCTATCTCTTTAATTTACTTTGTGTGACCAATAGCTTAAATCAGGTTTAAGCACATTTTTGTAATCATATTGTGATATTGAGTTAATAACATAACTGCACGTATTACAAGATTACGATGCTTTTGTAGGTGACTTCACAATAACTTCCAACAGGTCTCAGTATGTTGACTTCACTTCAGCATACACAGACATTGGTCTTGGAATGGTAGCACGGTTGGATGATGACATGTGGTTCTTCCTTCGGCCATTTAGACTGACTCTATGGATAATAAGTGTGGTTTTCCTTGTTCTGATTGCACTTATAGTCTGGTATGTTGAACATCCTATCAATGAAGAATTACAAGGGACCAGAGCTTGGCAAATCGGAACGATATTGTTTTTTGCCGTGTCAGTTATTGTTTATGCTCATAGTAAGTTCTCTAGTATCAATTATTTTTTATTGATTATCATATTTTCCCACTTTATTTCCTTTTTGCCATATAAGAGATATACCATATGCCCTACATGTGTGTGTGTGCGTGTGTGCCTGTGTGCGTGTGTGTGTATATATACACATACATATCAAGAACTCCAATCACTTAATTAAAGTTAGTATCCCTACCCTTACGATCCTAAAATTGTAAGCAAAGGGGAAAGACACTCATGTAAAGTAGTTTAAAATAAAATTGAAAACTAAAACATGAGGAGAACAACAACTAAGTAGCTTAATATACTTTGATTGATTGATCAGTTGTGAGTTCCCCTAATTAATCTTGAATATCTTGTTAGATCTCAGGTGGCAATTTGTACATCCCTTAACTGTTAATATTTCCAGGGCTACCTATTTTATCATTAGTTCGATCCTTTCCTTTTCAATATTCCATCCAACTCGATATCAATGTACTTCAGCTTAAATTTTAAGCACGCATTTGACGACTTCATGAAATTTGTTACTCTTTGATTCTACAGGAGAACGCTTACAAAGTAACATATCAAGATTTGTTGTGGGTGTTTGGTTGTTCGTAGTCTTTATAATTGCGTCAAGTTACACTGCAAATTTGAGTTCGATGCTTACAGATAAATAGATAAAATTGACTAAAAACTATCACATTGGATATGCAAATCCTCTGGCAAGAGAATTTCTTGTCAGCGACTTAATTAAGGATCACAAGGTTAACGTATTTGATTCAGTGACAGAATATGATGAAGCTTTAAGGAGAGGTAGCAAGAAAGGTGGTATTGACGCTATAGTTGAAGAGATTCCTTACCTTAAAATATTTCTTGCTCAGCATCCAGATGAATTTCAAATGATTGGAACTACAAAGATCACCAATGGTTTTGCCTTTGTAAGTATACATCCTCCGTATTGAAAGGGTTTTACATATTCAATTTTTGCTTGATGATATTAATTTCTAATATATAGTGAGTAATATTTTTGTAAAACATTAAATAATTTAACATTTTTCTTCATGATATCAAAGTTGGGAGGGAAATAGTGGGGAGCAATGCTATAGTAACCAATGAGCTGTAGAGTAGTCGAAAGTGATAGAGAGAGCATTATTACGGAAAAATACATTAAATTGGTTACCTATTTCTAGGCTATTTTGGATTTCGTCTACTATTTTGCCCATAGGGTTTATGAAGAACTATTTAATGTTGTGTTTTTTTCTCATATACTTATTCATTGCAATAAAATTCATGAGTTCTACTCCAGTTATGGGGCTAGAAGCTAGAGTTATGTTTTCTGTTCTTTAAAGATTACTAATCAATTAATTTGTGCTTGAATTTCTTTACTTCATGTTGTGTCATAACTAATTAAGGCCATTTTGCAGGTTTTCCAAAAGATACCCCATTGGTTTGTGAAATGTCAATAGCAATAGCAAAACTCAGAGAAGACGGAAAATTACTGGAATTTGAGAATAGATGGTTCAGAAGTGATTCACCACTGTTGTCCCAAGACAAGACTGATCCATCTACATGTCTCCGAGCCTGAAAGTCTAAGCCTTAAGATGTTCTTTGATCTATTTCTTTTTAGTGGGATCTCTAAACTTGTGGCTGTTCTTCCACTTCTTGCATTTGCACTTTACGGGAGATTTTCAGACAAATACCATATTGTCAAACTCTGGGCAATAAGGAGATTCATATTCCTATTCAGACACTTATGTCCAGGAAATAGAATGAGATATATGATAGGTGGAAGTGGTGCCATATAAGGTAGGTTAGTACTCTTTGCAATGAATTTCGTAGGACTGTATAAAATACACACACAAAATTAATAAGGTAGAGCGATTAATTTTAGTGACAAGTTCATGAATGTGATATTATGACACATAACAATATACAACATTCATGTGTATCTATCATCCATCGATGATTGGGCAGTATTTGTTGAAGAAACTTAATAGCAAACTATTAATCAACAAGTCGGGGGATATATCATGAGTAAGCCATTGATCAAATGTTGAAAGAAATTCGAAAGCACAACACACAAACAGACACAGAATGAATAACATTAATTGATAACATTTACTAATAGATGTAAATAAACTCAATAATTTTCCTATCTCTCTTTTAGTGCATTTCTATCTCTGCATTTCTTAAGGGAAAATGTCTTAAAAGACTTACTATGGTCCCTCTCTTTAAAAGACTAATAAAAATACTTGTAACTTGTAATCTTTCTAGCACCAGTTCAGTGAGGTACCCTGGCTAAACAAATCCAACTAACAAGAAATAAACCTTGGAATTGCTAAAAATTTATTATGTTGGATTTTTTTCTGATCAGCGCTACTATGATTTACTATTGAACCATGCTCTCTCCATCTTTTCAAGTCTTCTATTTTCTCTTAGACTGATAATTGCTTTTGACATATCAGGAACCAGTGGAGAACCTCTTGGAAATGCCTGTACGTACAAAATGCAGCAGTAAGAAAATCTATTTAGTGAACTTGTAAATTGTAATACGTCTTCATGTAAATTGTAAATTGTAATTCGTTTAGTCAACATACGAATCCAAAACCACCGGTGGTAGATGCAGATGCGGCCATGGCTAAATCACTAGAGTACCTTGATAAGACGATCTTGACATATGTGATTTCATCAATGATAGCATCAACCCCATCGTCTTTATGCCCTCTTGATAAGGCTTGGCGTATTCTTCAGGTGAAGAATACCTCTCAAGGCGCCAATCTTGGAAATTTAAATTGTTAGCTACAAGTAAGCCGATTTGAATTTTTTTCACAGTCAATAGAGAACTTAATGTAGCAGTATAGCTTGAAGTCAAGATGAGCACCACGAATACCCACACGAGTACCACAAGTATGTTGTTGAATTAGTCTGATTAGTAAGAATATAAATGAAATAAAGACATAGGCTTGCACACCAAATTTGCCCATCAAAAAGCAATGAGTTTATGTAAATGTATTGACACTCAAAATACAAATGAAGTATGCCTCAATTTCAAAGCCTTTTGTATCAGAGCTAGCCAAGAAGTTACTATATATTTTTCAAGAAAGACATTATCATGCAAAGTGCCCATTATTTAAACTTAACACACCATATTGCATGTGTGGTTGGCGAGAATCTTACCCAAGCTGAAAATGGAGAACTAGGCAGTTAGGGAAGCTAAAGTCTAAGAAGGAAGACGTGCGAGGCGAGACAGTTATTCATCAAAGCAGTTTCAAGGTCAATCAATAAAAGGAAGAAATGAAGACATTTGAAGGGACTGCTAAAGCAAGAAATGCTATTTTCTTTCTTTCAATTTCTAGCAATTTTCTTAGCGTAGTAATCTTGTGGATTTTTGGAACTTTGCGTTATGAGAGGGTTTTGTTTCTTCTTACCGAATTGCATGATTCTTATGTGGCTTGTTTAACAAATCTAAATTTGTCTTTTAGTTTGTGAACAAATTTTTAGCAAGCCCGGTTGGACAAATTGGTGAAGGCCAGAGTGGAAATTAAATGCCTCCAAAAAGCTGTAACCCAAAAAAGGTCAAAAAGAAAACAAATAAGTGCCTTTGTTCTTTGTACAGTTGAGCAATTTGACGGATCAACTAATAGCGGAATTTGTTATGGAAATGGAAATAATAACGGCCAAGTATGAATTGTGTGATAACAATTCTACCAAGTCACAGTTCACCTCCGGTGAGTCACAATCTCCGATGACCACAGCAAATCTTCGTTTCTTAGCCACCCTATTTTTCCCACTGCTACATCTGTCAAACCGCATAGCGTTCTTGAGTGATAAAAATTCCCTTTTCTGATTGTTGAACTTCAATACCCAATAAGTGATGTAGCTTTCCTAGATCCGTCATATCAAATTCTTTCATCATCAAAGCTTTAAATTCATTCAACATAACATTACTGGATCATTTCCAATAAAAGATCATCAGTACAAAGGCTAACAATAATGAGTGCTGGTTTGAGTTTCTTTGTTCTAACGGGATTTATTGGCTGGCTTATTGAACATGATAGTAATGCATAATTCCAAGGTTTTGTGGCATGGCAAATTGGGACGATATTTTGGTTCACCGCTTCAACCCTCGTTTATGCTCATAGTAAGCTCTCTCTATTGGTTGTCAGCCTGATTTCCTATTTGACGTATACAAATGATGTAGGTGACAAAGCCAATTTAATACATATTATAAAAGCATACTGTCATTGCTTCCTTTTGGAAACAGGCATATAACACAATCTTTAAGGACACGTACCACATTTGCAACTTGTAATTCTGTCTGTTTGGTTTTGCAGGAGAAAGAGTACAAAGTAATCTGTCAAGATTTGTTGTGGGTATTTGGTTGTTCATAGTCCTAATATTGACATCAAGTTGTTGCTAATTTGAGTTCACTTTTGACAGTTCAACAGATAAGATTGACAAGAAATGATTGTATAGGGTACTCAGCAAATTCTACTATATTTGGACTTGCTGTCAACAACCTTAACTTTCAGGATAATCCGCTTAAACCGTTTCGTTCACCTGAGCAATATGTTAAGGCTTTTAGAAAGGCAAGTAAAAAGGGGGGGAATTGGTGCTATAATTGAGGAAATGCCTTACATTAAACTCTTCCATGATTATGCCATGATTGACTCCTCAGAGAGACAACTAACGGCTTCGCATTTGTAAGTATTCTCTTGTTCTCTGAATAGTGTGTGTATGTCCGTGTGTTTCCCTACTTCTTTCTTAAGGTGGTTAGATGTGTTGTTTATGATTCCCCAAAAGGTGTGCCTCTGGTCCCAGAAATGTAAAGAGCAATAGCTGGACTCAGAGAAGAGGGAAAACTCTTGGAGATGGAGAAGAAATGGTTCAGAAGCCCATCGTCGTCGTTATCTCAGGATACTGAAACGCTTAATACTGAAACGCCTAAGACCAACGCTTTGGGCATTGATAGATTTTCTGGTCTATTTCTTCTTACCGGGATCTCTGAAGCTGTGGCCCTCCTCCTATTTCATATTTTTGTACTCCGTGAAAAATTTTCTACCGAGTACTATATAGTTAGAGTTTTGACAGGAGGAGAATTGATGTCGATCCTTCAGTACCTGTTTCTTAGAATGGCCAATATGATAGGTGCAGCAAATGGTAGATGAGTTAGTGTTGGTAATAATTTTACTATACCCACAATGTTCGGTAAGCTATAAAGCTTCAAATGATTTTGCTACTGATGCTTTTTAGTTTTAATCATGTTAATGTTTCTCATTCAGTGTTCTTTGGTTGGATATTGGTTTTCTGATGTCAATGTGATTTAGCATCCAACTAAATAAGCTATGTTTTTAGTAGCAGCTAATTTCAGTAATGAGTTAACATCTTAACACAAATAATTGTCTCTAATGTTACTTGTGTATTTATTATCGATTTATGAATGTTCGCCATTCAATGAAGAAATTTGACAAGCACATGAGAAAGGTGTCGAAAATAACCCACATTGTGTTAGGAACCCCTCTATTTTGTATCAATTAAATACTTGGGTACCAGATATGAAGAGATGATCTAACACCCGACATCTAGTACCATAATTGTATCACATAGTGATATGACATAATATCATCCACTAATGTAAGAAAACATCATGTGCCAAACATTTTGTGTTACATAATTTCTAACCAAATATGCAGTTAATGTATGGAATAGAGAAGTAGCTAGAAAACAGAAGCAAGCAAATTCAACCAAGATGAATCAACGCTACTATGCTAGCATCCCCTTCACAACTAAAGATGTTTTATAATGAAATAATGATTATTTTGAAATAGTAGTTGATAGTTTCGTTTTCTTCGGAGGTTAAATAAACCGATCAAGGATCAATTCATTATGATATATATCTTTATCAGCTATTGAATTCAGACGAATAAAAACAATAGAAAGGTGGTTGAGTAATTTAGGAAGTAGACAAATATATAATAATGTAAATAAAATAAGAAAGAAATTTACAATATTAATATAGGGGTTGTTGAATACTTTTCAAAGATATACAGCCCACACAATACTAAATAATATAATACATAGTTCAAGTTTATGCATTACCTTATGATTTGCCTAGCTTGTCATATAAGAGAAATTTTTTTCCCTTAAATTTTATTTTTCATTTTTTGAGGCCATTATTTTACTTGTTCAATTAAATGATTCACCAAAGGTTCGACTTGGCATAACTAGATCATGGTTGGAGTTATATTCCAACCAAATATTTAAATACTTAGAAAATTAATTAATTATGGTCAACCATAAAAGAATTAATTAATAGCCAATATGTACTTTGAAAAACATGCATGTTGCGTCCAAAAATCCAATTCTTCCATTGCATTTTGCAGTCTTACGTGCTAAATTCCACATCGAGTGAATATGAAATTAATAACTAATCAATAAGTACTTGGGATATGTTGACTGATAAAACCTAACATTGAATATCTACAAAATTAAGAATTAACAAATAGGGGTTTGAATTACTCTTTTTAATAAGTTTGACAAATGACAACTCCAAATCTTAATGTGGTATGGTATCAGTGTAACTAATACTCTAACGAGTCCAAATGTTCATTCTCTTCTTTATCGATAAAAAGTTAACTCCAATTTCAATTTCATGCAATAAGTATGCTATCAAAGCTAGTTAAGCTGAGCAATTTGATTCGATTTACACTAGAGAATGAGTAAACAATTTTCAAGACTCTTTCCGACGATCTACCAATATTCTTGTAATTGAATACGAATTTCAAGACTGGTCTGTTCCCAACGTGCCACCGTCTCGTAGGGAATGTTAAGTGATAGAGGTCAATGTTAAGGGATAAATCCTACATCGATTAAATATAAAAATATAAACCAATATATTAAACACTTGGACTACTACTCTTAACAAGTTGACCTTCAAGATTAGTTTGCTCCAACGTGCCACCATCTTGCAGGGGAATGTCAAGAGATAAATCTCATATCGAATAAATACAAAATAAATAACCAATATATAAAGTGTTTGATCTTCTCCCCTTAACGAGTTAACTTTTTATGATGGAATCTCAAGAATTTACAATGTATTAGAGCCCACTAAACTCCAACGAGCAATTCGATCTGATTAAGACGCAAATGAGTACACGAATTTCAAGATTGGTTTGCTCCAACAAGCCACCATCTTGCCAGGCATATTAAGGTATAAACCCCACATTGATTAAATATAAACCAACATATAAAGCGCTTGAGCTACTCCTCTTAACCGGTTGACCTTTTAAGATGGAACTATAAGTCTTAATAGCCAACACTAAATATATATAAAATTAGCATTAAACTACTTGTACAGTTAAATGTACAGATGTGTTTATAGAAAATGTGTGAAATTACAATTTCACCCCATGTTATTATGCAATAAAAGAAAGAGAGAATACATAGATAAAATTATAATTTCATTACTTATCTGTAAACTTATTTGTAAACTCATCTGTACATGTGGCACTGCTTATAACATTACTATTACTAATCAACATAATAAGGCGATTACTTTCTTAGCAAGACTAATCCCAAGTCCTAATAGGATCAGTACACCTCTTAGCACCATTGAAACTTTTAAAATGGACCATCTATCTATTTACAATCCTATTAGCGAAAATTTGCAGATGTGACTCAGCATGGTTGAGCCGTAATATTGTTATCTCACGATTTTTTTTTCTTGCCTAATAAGTTAGTTATTATATCTGTGTGCATATGCTCTCATCTATATTGCAATCACACTCACCCGCCATATGTGAAATCCAACGTGAATGAATGCCACATGTATACACATACACAATAAGGCAAAATAAAATTTTCGTGTTATAATTACCTCATCGGTTATACTTTTCCAATATATCACATACGGTCTAACTTTAGAATTCAGATAATTGCTACAACGGAATCCATCTCGTACGTAGATGACTTATGACTAAGTGTCTCTCGCCTAACCACACTTGGAAATAAAGTGCAATACCAAAAAATGAATTATAAAATAATTCCTAGCCAATCGATATGGTAACACTTGAAAATTTTTTATTACTTATATACATAGATGTACGCCACGTGCATTTAGTGTGATGTCATTATGACACTTCCTGTCCCATGTAGGTCTATGAATGTACGTCATGTGAATTTTTAAAATCCTGAATTCATGTACCTATATCTAACAGGAGTTTCATAGTAGTAGTTCCATTCACCTCCCAGAAAGAAACCACCTGTGGTACCTAAGAAACCAAGTTTATTTCACATGACGTGCATGTTTGGTCTAACGCCGTCAGATGTCTGATATTAGATCAAATTTAATCGTAGTAGTAGGACAGACGAGACATAAAACTACTATGGTAACACTTATACTTAATAATAATTAAAGAACTATTCAAGTATAGAAAAGCTTCACCAATCAATCTTATTATTGATCACCATTATCTTGACTTTGAAGCTCACTAGATTTCAAAATATAAGGGAAGAAAATGAAAGAAAAATACTTTTCTTAGTCATGAAGGTTTGTTTTCCTAGAAAATGACACCTTCCAGAAATTCAAATTTTTCCAGCAATTGGTAGAAAAAGGTTAAAAATCACGGTTGGTCAAATATACATTTAACCTTTAAAAAAAAAACAATAATAATAATCTAATAAAAGGATGTCAGATGATATTTTATACTACATCCATTCTAAAAAAATAGTCCACTATTCCATTTTCGTCCGCCATAAAAAGATAGTCTACTTACCATATTGAGCATGTACGTAATTTTTAATTTCCATATGTGTCCCTAATGAATTATTATTCAACTACTTATGTATTAAAAGTATTTTAAACAATTAATAAGACATAATGATATATTTAGAAAAATAAGGTAAAATTTAATGTTTCAACTATATTAACTACTGTTTCTTGTAAATCTATGTGACAATAACTATTGGTCTATTTTTTGGGACAGAGAAAGTAAATTAATTGGTATATATATAAACTGTTGCTAAACGCTTTGTATAATAATAACTAGATTTCCACTCGTGCGTTGCACAGGTAGAACTCTAAAGGAATTTCATACATAAAATATAATAAAATTGTGTTTGTCAGGCTAGTGTCATAAAGAAACTAAAAAATACAACATGCATGGAATTAATGTACATTTTATGTTTGCAAGTAGCAAGCAATGAATTCTTTATTTTGATGATATAATTTTAAATTCTTATTATTAGTCTATTGCCATCTCGTTGAACCAATAATTTTTATTTAATTCTTATTTTTTATTTTCTTTACAGATAATAAAACCCCGATACCATAATTCTATATTAGTTTCACACCTGTGCATTTACGAACATACTATGTTTCATACTCGTGCGTTTTACGGACATATTATAGTGAAAGTAAAATACAATGGAGTATGAGAACATAAAATCATGAAATTATACAATCGAACAAAGTAAAATTAAAATTCATTAGGTAAAGATGAGATATATCTAACCGAAATGTAATATGTAGATATAGTTCTAAAATAAAAATATTAAATTAGATGATTAAAAGGAAAAGTATAATAATTGAACCAATACTTTTTTTATTAATTCTTATTTTTTATTTTCTTTAAAGACAGTAAAACCCGATAGTATAATCTATATTAGTTTCACACTCGTGCGTTTCACGGACGTACTGTGCTTCACGTCCGTGCTTTTCACGGACATATTATGTTGACAAAGTAAAATATAATGGAGTATGAGTACATAAAATGATGAAATTATACAATCAAACAAAGTAAAATTAAAATTCATTAAGTAAATATGAGATATATCTAACCAAAATGTGACATGTAGATAGAGTCTCAAAATAAAAATATTAAATTAAACGATTAAAAAGAAAAGTATAATAATAAGGAAAAGTGATATTGAAATCAAGATTGATAGATTATTTATTTTCACATAATTTAAACTCATTAGACAAATGTGAAATATATCTAACAAAAATGTAATATGTAAATAGAGTTCGAAAATAAAAATATTAAATTAAATGATTAAAAGGAAGGAAAAATATAATAATTGAAGCAATAATTTTTTTTATTAATTCTTATTTTTTTATTTCCTTAAGCAAGAAAACTCGATAGCATAATCTATATTAGTTTCATATATGTGCATTTATAGACTACTATGCTTCACACCCTTACTTTTCATGAACATATTATGCTTAGAAAGTAAAATATAAAATAGTATAAAAACATAAAATCATGAAATTATACAATCGGACAGAGTAAAATTGAAATCCATTAAGCAAATATGAGATATATCTAACCAAAATGTAATTTGTAGATAGAGTTCTAAAATAAAAATATTAAATTAAATAATTAAAAGAAAAATTATAATAGTAAGGAAAAGTATAATAATAATAGAATAATAACGTCACGAAGTTGGTTTTTTAAAGAAACCAAACAATGAGAGGAAAAATTATTTTTAATTTTGCCCGCTATCAAATTGAGCCAGACAAATTCTATTTATATATATAGTATAAAATCCATGATTATCCTAATTATTTGTTATTTCTAACATTAATATATATATATATATATATGTGGTATTATCATGCGGTTGACTATATAATGAGTCATGAGTTATTCTAACTAACTGTATTGATTCCAGGTCTTTATTTTGACTGATTTGCTAACACTCCAGCATTTATAGGAACACGGGCCAATATTTATCATGAAAAGGAAAATGGCAAAAGTTTCAAGAGATTATAATTATTTCGTTATTAGTTCTGCTCTCACATTCTTCATTTTCTCTGGTCTTTTAACTCATGCTGATTTCATTAGTTCACAGTCTCATGATGACAATGTTATCGAGGAGATTGAAGTTGGAGTTGTAGTTGATATGGGGTCGTGGATTGGGAAAACTATTCATGTCTGCATTTCGATGGCTATATCTGATTTCTATGAGTTGAATAGTCACTACAAAACACGAATAGTTTTGCACGCCCGGAATTCTCAAGGAAAATCAGTTCGAACTCTATCAGCAGGTGAGTCTTATAATCTTTAGTCCTCCGATTCTTTTTGCCATTATCATTATAGAAGAAGTAAAGTTCTCATCACAGTAGTTTGAATAGTTTTAGAAATATATTCTCATAACTATTAAAATCATAGCTATTAGTTCTTTGAGTATCGAAGTATAAGTTGACTTCTCTTTTTTTGGTTAAAATGTATAAGTTGACTATGTTTTCCTAATCTTCAACATTTTTATAACTTAGTTCAACATTTTCTATATTATAGCCAATCACACGCAGCCATGTGTAAGAGAGTACTCGCCCTATAGCTGGACCGGTATATATTGACACCATATTAATTTTTTGATAAACTAGTATAAAGCACGTGCTTTGCCTGTGATTTTTATATTGTTGTTGTACATTTTTTTAATTCAAACATGGAATAATCATAATTTAAACCAATAATGTTATTTATCTAGACTGGAAAATAGTCTCCAGTTTAATTGTTATTTTCTTATTGATTGTTCAATAAATCAATACTCTCATGTATTTATGCACTCCACTCATTCTCCAATATAGTAATGATAACTAGACTGGAGATCGGTCTCTAGTTTAGATAAATAGTATTACTATTGACACATACACATATTTATTTTTGAACTTAATGTTTAATAACGTATAATGTGCTCTTCCGATCTCAAAAAAAAACACAAAATCTAATTTATTTTTAGTTAATAACAACATAATTATTAAGACTTGGTGTTTCATCTTAAAAGGTCAACCTGTTAAGAGGAGTAGTCCAAGTGTTTATATGTTAGTTTATATTTTATATTTAGTCAATGTGGGATATATCCCTTAACATGCCACCGTAAGATGGTGGCTCGTTAGAGCAGCTCAATTTTGAAATCGGTGTGCTCATTTGAGTCCTAACCAGATCGAATTGCTCGTTTGAGCTTGACGGGCTTTGATACCATATTAAGAGTTGTGGTTCCATCTTAAAAGGTCAACATGTTAAGAGGAGTAGCCCAAGTGTTAATATGTTAATTTATATTTTTATATTTAGTCAATATGAGATTTATCCCTTAACAATAATGCTCTAATTAATTTATTTTCAGCGTCTCTTTTAGTACCCCTCTTATTTACTACAATGTGAAATTAATGAACGTGTATCTCATCATTGCATTCTTCTTTTCTTCAAGCTGCTGTACAAAGAAATCAAAAATGTAATTTATGATTCATGAGATTTAAAATATAATAAAAACACCAATGTGACAATTAATTTATATAAGAAAAAAATTCAGAATTGGACTATTTATAAAATTTCACATAAACTTTTCGTCCAACTTTTCTTCATTTGATTTGGCCTAATGTTGAGTGGTTAATTAAAATTTTAAACTAATATATGAATAATTTAATGCACAATTTATACTAAACCAAGAATTTGTGTAGTTAATTATAAATTATCATTATCATTATGATGATTGTAATAAATAAACTAAAGGTAGTTTAGGTTTTTCATAAAAATATAAAGGCAAATAAGGAAATCAAAAGATTTTCCCTTGATTTCGTACTTTTATACATAGAGTGATGATATATACTACATTTTAGTTATATCAACACTCCCTGGATTTTGGTTATTTTTGCATTTGTATCCTTAACATTTATGTCACGTTCTTTTTCTTAATCCTCTATAGATTAGTACTTCTTGCCTCAATCAATGATTTATGTCCAAATTTTTTGTCACAGTACTTTCAAATGTTCAATAAAAATAAATAATTACAATTCTATTTCTCATATTTTAACTAATTTAATATATTCAGTCACTTAACTAAATATTTTGCATGAAAAGCTTTATCGATTTCATAAGGCATGTTAGCTGATGCAAATTTGAGGGTAAAAGCATGACAGAAAAGTTTGGAGCTAGTATGAGTACAATACTTAGTAAAAGTTCATATTATGCAATTAAAATGTGGTGTGATTAGGAAAAAAAAGAGTGTGTTGTCAATATGACCATCTAATAGATTTCAATAGTCTTTTGACTTGTCAATTTTATTGAAATCTATGTATCTTTAAATTTATTAATTATCTAGTTTTTCATATTTTTTAAAATTAATTTTTATTGACAAGAAAAATTGGCACGTTCATCCAAATGTATTAATTTCATCGTTAAACAGTTAGGAAGCCAATTTGGTGACAACTAAATCAAGTCTATTATAATTGAAATTAAAATTTCATATTCACGTCATCTACTTGCTTCTATTGTGAAGACTTCTTCATCCATGTAATTCTAGACTTGACATTTCGATATCAGTCTTCAATATTTTTGAAGATTGTAAATCAGTCTTTGACTTTCAAAAATATTGCTTAGTACAGTTATGGATCTTATGGAGTACAATGACGTGCATGCAATCATAGGCCTCGAGACATCTCTAGAAGAAAAGTTTTTGGCTACATTGTCTGAGAAAATATGAATCTCATCATATTTATACAAAAATGTTCAAAATCTTTTGAAAGTTTTGCAACAAAACCTCCAATCCCATTTGGTGTACATTGACACATGAGACGTGTATTTCATGGAGGCCACGTGAGATGGGAAGTTATGTAATAAAATTTTCGAGAGGTTTTTGAATATTACTCCATATTTATATATATATATATATATATATATATATTAGGTAGAAGTACAGGAAAAATTTCACTGTTTGAATTCAACAAAATACTATCCGCACAACCCATAAAGACTTATTCAACTACATATGTCAAAATCAAAATTTTTGTTGAAATAGTCATGTTGACTTATTAATAAATTAATTGTTGATTTTAATTATTGAAGAATCATAAAATCTAAAAACATATAGTTCTGTTGTATATCTATTTATATTCACAAACAACCTAGAAATAAAGGGACAGAGGTAGACATTACTTTTTGGACATGGAATCTTGTTGACCCAAAAAAAAAAAAAAAAAGAAGACCTGTGCTACTTAGTAAGGCGCTCACATTTCTAGATATATACCTATATACAAATATACCTAAGTATATCCATGATTTTCACACCTAGCTATACACCTTTATACAAATATACCAAAGTATATCCATGATTTTCACACTCGCAGCATTCTTGTTTCCTTAGAAAATTCATCTTATCGCCCCCACTAGAATAACATTATTCTTGGCATATATTTTAGAATTTAATATTTAATAACATAAAATCTAATTTATTTTTAGTTAATAACAACATAATACCTTAATTTATTTTCAATGTCTCTTTATATACCCGTCCTATTCACTACAATGAGAAATTAATGAACGAGTGTCTCATCATTATGTTTTTCTTTCTTGAAGTTGCTGCACAAACAAATCAAAAATATAATTTATGATTCATGAGATTTAAAATATAAAAAAACGCCAATGTGACAATTAATTTAGTTAATTAAACAGAAAAAATGATATAAGAAAAAAATTCAGAATTGGACTATTTATAAAATTTCAGATAAACTTTACGTCCAACTTTTCTTCATTTGATTTGGCCTAATGTTGAGTGGTTAATTAAATTTAAACTAATATGAATAATTTAATGCACACATTTTAATAAACCAAGAATTTGTGTACTTAATGATAAATTATCATTATCATTATGATGATTGTAATAAATAAACTAAAGGTAGTTTAGGTTTTTCATAAAAATATAGGGGCAAATAAGGAAATCAAAAGATTTTCCCTTGATTTCGTACTGTAATACATAAAGTGATGATATACACTACATTTTAATTATATCAACACTCCCTGAATTTTGGTTATTTTTGCATTTGTATCCTTAACATTTATGTTACGTTCTTTTTCATAGTCTTCTATAGATTAGTTCCTCTTGTCTCAAACAATGATTTATGTCCAAATTTTTTGTCAAGGTACTTTCAAGTGTTCAATAAAAATAAATAATTACAATTCTATCTCTTATATTTTAACTAATTTAATATATTCAGTCACTTTCTTAGCTAAATATTTTGCATGAAAAGCTTTATCGATTTCATAAGGTATGTTAGCTAATGCAAATTTGAGGGTAAAAGCGTGACAAAAAAGTTTGGAGCTAGTATGAGTACAATACTTAGTAAAAGTTCTTGTAATGCAATTAAAACGTGGCGTGGTTAATTAAAAAAAAAGGTGTGTTATCAATATAACTAGCTAATAAATGTCAATAGTCGTCTGACTTGTCAATTTTATAGAAATATATGTATCTTTCAATTTATTAATTATCTAGTTTTTCAAATTTTTAAAATTATTTTTTATTGACAAGGAAAAATATGTTTTTTGGGATAAATTGCGGGAAAGGTCTCTAATCTTTTCATTCATTTACATTTCCATCCCCAACCTTTAAATATGAACTAAGAAACCCTTAGCTCTTGAAAAATTAGCACGTTCATCCAAATGGATGAATTTCATCTTTAAACAGTTAGGGAGCCAATTTGGCAACAACTAAATCAAATCCTGTTATAATTGAAATTAAAATTTCAAATTCACGTCACCTACTTGCTTCCGTTGTGAAGACTTCTTCATCCATGTAATTCTAGCCTTGATGTTTTGATATCAGTCTTTAATATTGTTGAAGATTGTAAATTAGTCTTTGACTTTCAAAAATATTGCTTAGTGCAGTTATGGATCTTATAGAGAACAATGACGTGCATGCAATCATAGGCCTCGAGACATCTCTAGAAGAAAAGCTTTTGGCTACATTGTCTGAGAAAGCCAAAATTCCTATATTTTCATTTTCGTCACTCGTCACTGCCTCCCATACTGATTATACTTATCTTGTTAAGATTAGATCCGATGAGACTGCTCAGTTTGAAGGCTTGGCTTCTGTCATCAAATCATTTGAATGGAAAAAAGTCATAGTACTCTTTGAAGGGATTAAAGACAAGAGAAAACATGTATCACATTTGGAAGAATCATTTGGGAAGAACATTCAAATTTCTTGTAGAACTTTTATTTCTTCAATATCCAAAGATTATCAAATCATAAAAGAGTTGCGAAAATTGATGACTATGGAAACAAAAGTGTATATATTGGACATGTCCCTATCTCTTGCATCGCGCCTTCTTGTTCAAGCAAAGAAATTGGGAATGATAAACGAGAAAAATGCTTGGATCATCACTGATAAAGCGATGAACTTGGTACATTCGATGGACTTTAAAGTGATTGAATCGTTGCAAGGGACATTCGGTTTTAAGCCAAATATCGCAAGATCAAGCAAGATTCATAACATCACGTCACGATGGATGGCGAAAAACCCTAATGTGGTGTTCACAGAGTTACCAGTTGTTAGCATATGGGCATATGATGTAGTGGTGGCTCTAGTAGAAGCCTTTGAGAGGGTAAACATGGAAAGATCAAAGGCCAATTTCCAACGTTATTCTCATGGTGGAATGTTACTCCTAGACGAGCTTTCACATGTTAGATTTGAGGGTTTAAGCGGTGAAAGTAGATGGAAAATTATATCCTGAAGAATTCAAGTTGGTAAGCTTTGTTCAATGTAATGTAGAGAACTCAGTAGGAATTTGGTTGACTAAAGCAGGAATTTTCAAAGAATTTATGTGCTCGGGGAATAATCATTCTAATGATTCAAATGGTATTATTTGTCCTAGTGGTAAAAATACTCCCAAAGGTCGTTTATTGCAAGGTTTGAGCCCTAAAAAGCTTAGGGTTGGAGTACCAGTGAACTATGAGTTCCCGGAATTCGTTGACGTGTATCACAATAATCAAACAGATGAAAAGAACGTCACAGGCTTCTGCATAGATGTTTTTGAATTTGCCATCTGGAACTTACCTGATCCACCACTTTATGAGTTCATCCCAATGTTGCCGATAGCTAGTAATTACGATCATTACATCGATCAACTTTGCAATCAGGTAATTACCATTTTCTTCTTGTTAGAACTGAATAATTTAGGTTTACAAATAGTCCTTATCATTAAAAATTATCTATAGCACCCTGGTATCGTAATGGTAACAGACAGTGACGTTGAATAATATCAACTATTGATATGAGTATATTATCACCCTCATATATCACATCAGTAGCTGATATTATATCACACAATTTGTCTAGTGCCGTGGTGCCAGATCATTTCTATTGAGTTAGTATTTGGGTTTAATTATAGTTAGTACTTGGGTTTGGTAAAATAACTATATGTATTATAGGTTTACGATGCTTTGGTGGGCGACTTCACCATCACTTCCAACAGGTCTAAGTATGTTGACTTCACATTGACCTACACAGACATCGGTCTGGGAATGATAGCACGGTTGGATGATGACATATGGTTCTTTCTTCGGCCATTTAGTCCGACTCTATGGATAATAACTGTGGTTTTCTTTATTCTAACTGCACTTATAGTTTGGTATGTTGAACGTCCTATCAATGAAGAATTCCAAGGGAACAAAGCTTGGCAAATTGGGACGATATTGTTTTTTGCTGTATCAATTCTTGTTTATGCTCATAGTAAGTTCTCTATTAGCAATTTATTTTATTTTTTTTATTGATCATCAAAATTTTCAACTTATTAGTTTAAACCTATCAATGTCCTTGAGCTTAATTTAAGTATGCATTTTCAACTTCTTGAAATTTGTAACTTTTTTATTGTGCAGGAGAACGGTTACGAAGTAACTTATCAAGATTTGTCGTGGGCGTTTGGTTGTTGGTTGTCTTTATAATTGCATCAAGTTACACTGCAAACTTGAGTTCAATTCTTACAGTTAAACAGATAAAATTGACAAAAAACTACATTGGATATGCAAATCATCTGATAGGAGAACTTCTTGTTAGCAACTTAATTAAGGATCACAAGCTTGATTCTATTGCTTCACTGTCAGAATACTATAAAGCTTTAAGAAAAGGTAGCAAAAAAGGTGGTGTTGATGCTATAGTTGAAGAAACTCCTTACCTTAAAGTATTTCTTGCTCAGTATCCAAATGAATTTCAGATCATCGGAACTGTAAAGACTACCAATGGTTTTGCCTTTGTAAGTTTCCTCCATGCTGGAAAATTTTCATTTTATTTAACTTTGTATTCATCTACTATTTCGCCCTTAGGGTTTATTAAGAACTTCGTCAAGGGTTTACGGAGAACTTCATCTATAGTTATTCATTGCAATAAAATTCATGAATTCCTTTACTTTGTGTTACATTATGACTAAAGCCCATTTCACAGGTTTTCCAAAAAGGTTCTCCGTTGGTCCGTGAAATGTCAATAGCCATTGCAAAACTCAGAGAAGAGGGAAAACTTCTGGAGCTTGAGAATAAATGGTTCAAAAGTGATTCACCACTATTATCCCAAGAAGAAACCGATCCTTCAACCTTCTCTGCGCCTGATAATCTAGACTTTAAGATGTTCTTAAGTTTATTTCTTTTTAGTGGAATCTCTAAATCAGTGGCTATTCTTCTACTTCTCATATATGCACTTTACGAGAAGTTGCCAATCAAATGTTTTGTTGCCAAACTGTGGGCAAGAAGAAGATTGATATCCCTTTTCAGATACTCATTTCCAGGAAATAGAATAACCAATATGATAGGTTGAATTGATGTAATATAAGAGGTGTGTGTATGTGTGTTTTAATTAGAGATGCATTATGAATTAGGATCGTTTGGCCTTTATAATGCTTCTTACTGCAGTAATGTACTTTTTTTGTTAGGTGTTTTCATTTCTATCAATAAAGCACTTCCAATACGAATATGCTAATTTCTAGTGTAACACATCAGGCTCCGAGTTCAAAACTCGACCTCTAATCAAGAGCCGCCAACTCACCTGACATAAGTGAAAAGTGCAATCCATTGTCGGATTCCCCAATTGTAGGTGCTATCCAAAAGTTATAAGTATGGTCTCGATAAATCATCATCACTCTCTTCAACTAAGTACGTGCAAAATAATTAATTATTATCAAATCCAAGAATTGATAAACAATTGGTAAACTTAACAACTACAAGTACTTTTGCTCTAACACTTACAGGATTATCATCAATTGCAATGCTGGAGAATTTAACAATCAGTTGCAACTGCGATTTACACATGATATAATTATCATTCAAACAGAAGAAGTAAGCAACATATTTCTTTTGATCTTTATCACATGCAAAGACATAATCTACATAACCCCTAAGCTCATGTTTATCACTTTTCTTTCCGAATACTAACCCTCGCATAACCGTCCCACCTAGGTATCTTAAAAGCCATGCAAGTACACGCAAATGAAATTTACCAGAACTAGCCATGAACATACCTAGGAAATTAATCACATAAGCAAGAACATGTCTAGTGGTTATCATTGAGTACATTAAAAAAACAATGGCATTAGTATAAGAAATCTTACTCATTACATGCTTTAATTCATCAGCTTTGGGACATTCTGTAGAGGATAAAGTCATGTGTATACCCAATGGTATATTGACAAAATTAGCAAACAACACGTCATCCACATACAATAACAAATAAATTTCATAACCAATTTTGCAGATATTGTAACACAGATATGCATCAAATTCACTAATCTTGAATACACAAGCATCAAATCTCCTATACCATTGCCTAGGACTCTTTTTAAAACCATACAACGATTTTCTAAGCAAGCACACAACTTCATGCATCCCTTTTACCTCAAACCCTTGAGATTGAGACAAATAAATGACTTCCTCTACATGAAGCAAAGTAGCCCTCACATCTAGTTGCTCTAATCCCCAATTGAGCTCAACAACCAACGCCAAGACTAACCAAATAGTCTGACACTTAACTGCCAAGGAGAACTCCTTGCCATAGTCAATCCCCTCTATTTCTTAGCTACCAACCTAACTTTGTATCTCACGGGGTCATTAATTATGTTCAACTTTCTTTCAACTTGTAGATTCACTTGCACTCTTGGTTTCTGATAAAGTGCATAAATGATATATAAATTGTGTTATTTCCCAGATACTTTGACTATTTCAAATATCTAATATTTGCATAGTAATTGAAATTTGTGTTTTGTGATATAGATGAAGTAATTAAATCAAAATGGACACAATTCAATAAATTTTAGAAGAGAATTTGAGCTCGAGAAATTCACCGATCTGAAGTAAACTTTTCTGAAGGCGTGAGCATACTTGTTTCGGATCGACAAGAGATGGACCTTGAGGATTAGACTTGGCCCAATAAAATATTTAGAGGTCCAAAAGAAGAAAAAATACGAAAAAGGTTAAAAGAGACTGAGGAATTGGACTTTCAAAGAAAATAGATTTTTTTTTTTTTTTTGAGCACGTGAACTTGGAAGGCAAGAAAGAGGATTCCAAGACTTTGACTTTTTGGATCAATTCATTGGGCCCATTTCATTTAGACGTGGAAAGAAGGGAAAATTAGGCCCAGCACTTCCTAAATGTTTAATATATTGAAAAATACGTCTAAACTTAATTAACAAACAAAATGAAGTAAAATTGCGGTCATAGATTTCTCTTTCATTTCGGGGAAATAGGTTGTGGCAGATAATCATTAATACAAACAATGTTGGGCTTATCTTACTTCAACACCCCAGACCCTTTTTGCAATAGTATATTAATTTAATTTATTATTATTATTATTATTTACCTTTTACATTTTATATGTGATTTTTTATATCTATTTGTGCCTTTTCCTATTTGTGACACAAGATGTGACTTTTTATATTTGTAACTTTTTAATTCAATAGTAATATGAACTGTGACTCTTTCTATATGTGATTTTTTTTAATTCAATGGTAACTCGAAATGTGACTTTTTAATATATGACCTTTTAATTTAATAGTGACATTAAATATGATTTTTTCTATATGTGACTTTTTAATTCAATAGTGCTATAAAATGTGACTTTTTGTATATGTGGCTTTTAATTCAATAGTGAGACAAAATGTCGTTTTTTCTGTGTAATTTTTTAGGTCAATGGTGACACGAAATGTGACTTTTTTACTTGTGACCTTTTAATTCAATAGTGATACAAAATGTGATTTTCTCTATTTGTGACTTTTTAATTTAATGGTGACACGAACTGTGGTTTTTTCTATTTGTCACTTTTTAATTCAATAGTGACACGAAATGTGACTTTTTCTATTTGTAACTTTTTAATTCAATAGTAATACAGACGAAATATAACTTTTTTATATATGACTTTTTAATTCAATAGTGACACATATGAAATGTGACTTTTTCTATATGTGACTTTTTAATTTACATATAAAAATGTGACTTTTTTATACATGACCTTTTAATTCAATAGTGACACGAAATGTGACTTTTTTTATTTATGACTTTTTAATTTAATAGTGACACATACGAAATGTGACTTTTTTATATGTGACTTTTTAATTCAATAGTGATACGAAATATGACTATTTCTATATGTGATTTTTTTTTTTTTACGTTAAGGGCTTTTGTGACTTTGTAACTTCAATATGTGACTTTTTTAATTTGTGACTTTTGTGACTTTTTTATATATGTGGCTTTTGTGACTTTTTTTATTTCTAGAAAAGGTCACATATGTGACTTTTAAAATACGGGTGATTTTTTTATTTATCATTCTTTCATTTTATATGTAACTTTTTTTAATTAAATGTTTCTTTCTTATTTTTATAGGTGACTTTTCGATTTTTACACGTAATTTTTTTAATTTCTACGTGTGACTTTTTAATTAAGATAATATAGTGTTTTTGTGACTTTTTAATTTTTATATGTGACTTTTTAATTAAGACAGTATATGTTATGATTAAACTAATAAATTAATATTCATCCAGGTAGCTCAAATGGTAATGTTAACGCACTATATTATAATAATAATAAAAAAATTAATAAATAATGAGACTTAAAAGACGAAAAGCAGTGTGCGGCCGCCAGCGGAAGGCCCACCGTACCCAAGCACCCATGTTTACACCCTAATTAAAATTGCACAATTTCCTAAATAATTGCACCGTGATTTTACGGTTCTTATACAAATAATATTTTATGACGTATTTTTCTAAAAGATTTTTATTTTTAGGGTATTAATCTAAAGATCCCAAAAAGTGACTTTTGGACTTTTGGACTTTGGAGGGAATGGGCCTCACGTGAAGGCTTTAAGAAATTGAGGAAAATTGACGATTAGGAAGAGAAGGTGGAAAAGTGACAAACGAAACGGGGGGAGGACTTTGGAACGTGGCTGGCCATTCATTCGCACGTAAAAATTGCAACATTCTTTGGTGATTTTTATTCGATTGTGGATAGCTAATTTATACTTCGAGCACAAAGACAGTTAAAATTTTGATTATATACAATTGTGAGATCGAATTGATTTTATTATATTCTTTGTTCTTGACTTATTTATATATTTCTTGTGTTTATTATTATTATTATTATTATTATTATTGTTCTAATTGATTACTTAAAGTGCACGTTATGTAATTGTCGAAATAATATATTGCTAGTTAGAATTCTAGATCCGTAATTGTTTAGAATTTCTGAGATAAGTGATAAAATAACAAATTAGATATGATTAAGGTGTTCAATCCATGTTATAGAAATATATAACCTAACTTAAATGGATCGATCGTATCTTTTCATTGGTGAGAATTGGTGGTCTTTCTCGTGTTTAATGTTGCTGAGAAATTAAATCCTAAGAACGTTTCTAGGGTTATTTGTTAGCAAAGGAAATAATCAATGAGCGTCTTTTGGTTATCGAAAAAGTAAGGAAGGATATGTTATTCGATCGTATCAATAACCATAACCAATTTAAGGAAAGAATAAAGGGTTTTATATTTACATCAATGATCAATTGTTAGAATCAATTATGATATTATACATTGTGCTGGTTATTTATCACATATATTATTTCCTAATCAATCTTTTTTTTTAGGATTTTTGCACTTTAGATCATTTACTTAAGTTTACATTTTATTTTATTTTATATTATTCATCAACATCAAATCCCCTTTTTATTTTAGTTATTTTATTTTTTGAAGAATTAAATCTCACTAGTCTCTGTGGATACGACCTTGTTTACTATTACTACAGTTTTTACATTCCAAGAACAAGTTATCTTATTTATTGGATTCAACACCCACCAAATTTTTGGCGCCGTTGTCGGGGACTAGTGTTAAGTAGATTTAATTTTTCTTATTTTTCTTTTTATTTATTTATTTATTTATATTATTGTGATCCCTTTTTATGCTAAATATATTTATTTCTTTTATTTTTTTAATTTTTTCATTATTTTTTTATCTCTATCATGGCTGCCTATTCACTACAGTATGGATTCAGACAAGACACACCTTTCAAAATGGTGAATGAGGTAAGCATATCTTCCCTAGAGAATTAAATACCCAGTCTGACTTCTCTTGTTCCACAATTATATATAGGAAATATGAAGCAAGTGGAAGCTTGTGGGATATGTGCTGCTACGAGTCATCCAACAAACATGTGCCCTGCACTTCACTATGATTCTTATGGGCACACCGATGTAGTTGGAGAATTTTCATATCGATTACACGCTGAATATGATCCTTATTCATATACGTACAACATGGATCATCCTACATTTTCTTATGAAGGACCACAATTCCAGAATCTCCAGTCGATTCCTTCATTACAACAATATTTTTCAAATTCAGGTACATCTCTCGAAGAAATTGTTAAATCACTTGCAACTAACACACAATAATTTCAACAGGAGACAATAACAAGCTTACAAAATTTGGAGAATCAAATAAGTCAGTTGGCATCCTCTATAAGTAAGTTGGAATGTCAAGGCAAATTGCCTTCAAAAACTTTTGAACAAAATGTTAGTACAATTAACTTGAGAAGTGGTGAGAAGTTGGAAAAACCTAGGGTGCAGCGGCAAGGCATTCTAAAGGAAGATGTTGACAAAGTTATAGTTGTTCCTCAACCTCAAATTGATGAGTCTAAAGTACAGTGAACAACCAAAGACTTTAATGACAAATCCTTCTTTTCCTACTATATTGACTAGATCCAAGGAATGGGAGGAAAAGAAAGAAATCCTTGAAATATTTCACAAAATTGAGGTAAACACTCTATTACTTGATGCAATTAAACTTGTACCTCTACATGTTATGTTTCTTAAGGAATCTTGTACCAACAAGAAAAAGTTGAGAGGTAATGTGCATGATGGTACTCTCACAGTGGAGTTTGATGGTGAAGTTGTTAAAATTAATATTTATGATACACGTGAGAGTATGAGAATCTACAAAGAAATGGTACAAGTATTTTATGCTCAAAGGATTTCTAGGAAAATTTTTTCTATTAGCTCAGAAAGTTCTACCCTATCATGCTAAATTAAAATTGATTCTTGGTAAATTGCGTTTTAGAGGAGTAGGACCTTTTATTGTCACTAACACATTTTCTGATGATACAGTTGACATGCCAAGTTTGGATATCAGGAAAACTTTTAAGATTGAGAAATGATGACGTCTAGCGAAAGATAGTAAAGAAAGGCACTACTGAGAGGCAGCCCAAATTTCTTTTTAGTATTTGTTTTTATTTTTAGTTTTATGTCATTATTGTTATTTTTTTTTACAGTTTCTATAATTTTCTTTACTGAATTTTTGTCTGTTTTTCATTTTTATGCAGAAGACAATTGGTGATAAGGGGCAGCCAGATCTCGTGAAAGGGCAATTAGAAGAAAAGTATGGATGTAAACCGTGCCCACGTCTTATTCAAGGAGATTTTTGGGTTTTGAGCTATGATTCTTCAAAGAAAAATTTTCAAATGTCTAACATTCTTCTCTCTATGATGCTTCAAAATTTAAGGGGAGACCTCTCTTATGCTATTTTATTTTGTCCTTTAAAATTTATGTTTTTGAAACATTAAGGACAATGTTTGGTTTTAAATGTAGGGGAGTGCTCTTAACATAATTTTGTTCTTGTTTTAAATTTGAGTAGTTTTAGTTCCTTTAATTATTTTAGTTCATTTTTGTTCATTTTTGCTTTGAATTGAAAAATTTTTGAAAAAAAATTCAATTCTCTTCTGAATTTTAAATTATACTATTGCTTGTCCCTATGTGATCTGGACTGTTGTGCGTTGTTGAGATGAATTGAGACATGATGAGGGATTAGCATGGATAGTTGAATTCTTGTTTACTATACAGTGTCTGATTGCTCTTGATGATTGAATGGATGACGAATGTGTGGGATTTAATACACATATGAACCTTAATTTGTGAGCTCTTGGGCCTATGAGCATTTATATTATATCATGCTCAATTTTTTTGATTGTGTGATTGTTATGCATCGTGGAATCCTTTTAGAATTTGCTTTGTTATACATATTGTGATGCCTCTCTAGAATTTAAATGCACTATTTTAGTAAAAGCATTAGGTAAAGCGAAATTTAGCTCTCTAAAAGAGTCTACCTAGATGTCTATACCCTTAGAGAGCTAACTTTGAGCTTTTAGCCTTTTTATTGAAAATTAACCACATTACAAGCCATAAAAAATCTTTTTCCTTGTCAATCTCCACTTCGTTTGAACCTTTAAATTGATGGAATGTATAGGCTTAGTTTTATGGGTTTCAATTTATTCTTGAAAAAGATTGGAGATATTGGAATTGAAGGATTAATATCTTTGAGTCTCATTATTCTTTCAAAGAGGAAATATGAAACATGTGGTTGGACATAAGTCATTCAAGTGCAGTCTAGCCTGTCCCTTGATTTAGAAGAGAAAAGAGAAAAAAAGAAATGAAATAAAAAAATGCAAAAAAGGTGAAAAAAACAGAGAGAAGTTGGAAAAAAAATCTTTGGAGTATTCTTATTTTCAGTTTATTATTGTTTGAATAATATAGGCTTTAATTACTTATAGTGCATGGATGGAAGGGAATGATGTATTATATGAGGATATTGATTAAGTTTTCATAGAGTTTATACATCCCTTTCAATATTTAGTCCAAAATGTCCTTTATATACCACCTTACTCAAAACCCATTACAACCAGTTAAAGCTTATAGTAAGGATCTTCTGTGTATTGACTTGAGAGTAAATTTTAACACCCTAAACACTTTGAGTGAAATGAGTGAATCCTATCTGTGAGGGTATTAAATCCCACAACGTTTCGACTTCTAAGAAATTGCGATTGGTCATTTGTGTGGTTGATAGGAATTTATTCTATTTGTTGCTGGTTGCTTGTTATGTTAAAATTTAAATCGATGAAGTATGATAGTTTAGGTTATAGAAGGATAGGTAAGGGTAGATGAAAGAAGAATGAAGAGAATTTCAGTGATGAACTTGAGCTTTGAATGCTTGAGGACAAACATTTTTTAAGTGTGGGGGAATTTGATAAAGTGCATAAATGATATATAAATTGTGCTATTTCTCTTATACTTTGATTATTTCAAATATCTAATATTTGCATAGTAATTAAAATTTGTGTTTTGTGATATAGATGAAGGAATTAAAACAAAATAGACACAATTTAACAAATTCTAGAAGAGAATTTCAGCTCAAGAAATTCACCGATCTGAAGTGAACTTTTCTTAAGGCGTGGGCATATTGTTTTAGATCGACAAGAGATAGACGTTAGAGATTAGACTCGGCCCAATAAAATGTTTGGAGGTCCAAAACGAGAAAAAACGAAAAAGGTGAAAAGAGACCGAGGTATGGGACTTTTGAAGAAAATAGATTTTTTTTTTTTTTTTTTTGTGCACGTGAACTTGGAAGGCAAGAAAGTGGAATCCAAGACTTTTGAATCTTTGGATCGATCGGGAAAATTAGGCACATTACTTCAAATTTTTTCTGATATTGAAAAATACGGCAATACTAATTAACAATTTTAAATGCCCTAAAAACACGCTAATTATCCTTGAATTTTAACCGTAATTATGCACAGTTCTACCAGACGGTGCATTCTTCCCTAATTATACAAGTGGGCCATGTTGCAATGCATTAGACAATGGGTGGGTGGGTCTTTTTTTTTTTTAATACATGTGGGTGAGTTTGTTATTAATTTAATTATAAATTTTTTTAATCATGTTAAATTAACTATATAAATTAAAATAATTTTACATTATTAGAAAAGTTACACGAAACGTGACTTTTTATAGTTGACTTTAAGTTACGTATATAGTAAATACCAAATAATTATTATGCGACTTTTTAAAATAAAAAATTACAGTTCACACGATTTTTGTGTAAATATATGATGTTAAGTTATGCGTGACTTTGTAATTGAAAAAGTTACATAAAACGTGACTTTTTACAACTAACTCTAAGTCATTATATAGTAAATCCTAAAACTCACTATGCAACTTTTTAAAATAAAAAGTTACACCACATGTAATTTTGTGTGTAAATCTATAATTTTAATTATATGTGACTTTCTAATTAAAAAAGTTATATGGAAAGCGACTTTTTAAAACCGATTCTAAGTCATATATGTAGTAAAAGCCAAATAACAATTATATGACTTTTTAAAACAAAAAATTGCACATCACACAATTTTTTTTGTAAATTTAAGATTTTAATCTGTATATGACTTTTTAACGAAAAAGCTACATGAAATGTGACTATTGATTAAATATGACTTATTAATTAAATACGACTTTCCCTATATGTGACTTAATTAATTTATTGTTCTAAGTGATTTTTTTTTATATGTGACTTTTTTAATTAAATAGTAATAAAAATATAAATTTTTAAATAAGTAACATTAATTTGATCAATTCAAAGAAAATTACGTGTTTAACCTATTTAACTATTTGTAATTAATTTATAATAATTAATTTCTGAAATGAGTAAAGAAAAAGGGTGTACAACATTTTTAATGGGCCACGTCATTGGGCCGTGAAACAACATCTTTGTCACCTTAATTTTACCCAGATTCAGTGGCATAAATCTTTTACACGTATTTATCTAAATATTTTTTCATTTGAAGGTATTTGTCTAAACATCCCTTTTGGATCAATTTACTCGGCCCATTTCATTTAGACGTGGAAAGAAAAAGACTTGGATTTTGGAGGGAATGGGGCCTCACGTGAAGGCTTTAAGAAATTGAGGAAAATTGACGATTGGGAGGAGAAGGCGGAAAAGTGACAAACGAAACCCCGGGAGGACTTTGGAATGTGGCTGGCGATTCATTCGCACGTAACAATTGCAACATTCTTTGGTGATTTTTATTTGATTGATGGATAGCTAATTTATATTTTCAGCACAAGGATAGTTGAAGTTTTGATTATATACAAGTGTGAGATCGAATTGATTTTATTATATTCTTTGTTCTTGACTTATTTATATATTTATTATTATTATTATTATTCAAAGTGCACGTTGTGTAATTGTCCGAATAATATATTGCCAGTTAGAATTCTAGATCTGTAATTATTTAGAAATTCTGACATAAGTGGTAAAATAATAAATTGGATATAATTAAAGTGTTCAATCCATATTATAGAAATATATAACCTAACTTAAATGGATCGATCGTATCTTCTCATTGGTTAGAATTGATGGTCTTTCTAGTGCTTAATGTTGCTGAGAAATTAAATCCTAAGAACGTTTGTAGGGTTGTTTGTTAACAAATGAAATAATCAACGAGCGTCTCTTGATTATCGAAAAAGTAAGGAAGGATATGTTGTTCGATCGTATCAATAACCACAACCAATTTAGGGAAAGAATAAAGGGTTTTATATTTGCATCAATAATCAATTGTTACAATCAATTCTGATATTATACCTTGGGCTGGATATTTATCACTTATATTATTTCCTAATCAATCTGTTTTTTTAGAATTTTTGCACTTTGGATCATTTACTTAAGTTTACATTTTATTTTATTTTATCTTATGCATCAACATTAAATCCCCCTTTTATTTTAGTTATTTTACTTTTTGAAGAATTAAATCTCACACGTCTATGTGGATATGACATTGCTTATAATTACTATAGTTTTTTACATTCCAAGAGCAAGTTATTATTATTTGTTGGATTCGACACCAATTTCCCAACTAACTTCCAAGTCTTCTTTTTGTTCATAGACTGGATTTTCTGCTTCAAAGTCTGCTTCCACTTTTCAGAGTCTTTATATTTGATAGCCTCTTCAAATGATAGAGGCTCAACAGACTTAATGGCTTCACCTGAAACTAAGACAAAGTCCTTTAAATTGAGAGGGATGTATTTCGGATTTGGCTTCACTTGTCTTCTTTCCCTGTCTCACACCAATTGATAATCCACCAAATTGGTACCTGTAGATGTTTCTTCATCAGGGACAACCGTTTCAAGAATTTCTGATTCAGGCTCAAGTTCAGGTTGTTCATTAACTGATTCATGATCAGATTCAACTTGAGGCTGGTTTTCCCTACTCTCTGAATTAATGTTTAATTTCTTCACCTCAAACTCAATCTTCTTTTCAGAAGAAGACTCCTCCTTCTCAGTCTCTTTCTCTCGGGTCTTAAGGCAAGGCATATCAAGTTCATTGAACGTCACAACTCTGCTACATATAAGCTTAATGCATCTTTCACGTAGAACTCACAATCTGTAACATTTCACTTTCTCGGGATAGCCCAACATGATATACTTAGTAGCCCTAGGGTCCAACTTGCCCTCAACTTGGTGTGCAAACCCCGCACAACCAAACACTTTAAGATGCGACAAATCTAGAGGCTTAATAGTCCACAATTCTTGTGGAGTTTTGAAGTTAACCGCACCAGAAGGAGACCTATTTATCAAATAGGCAGCAATATACATGGCTTCAACGCAAAAACCTTTAGACAACCATGGGCTAACCAACAAGCATCTGACCTTATCTATCGAGGTCCTATTCATCCTCTCAGCCACTCCATATTGCTACGGGGTACTTCTTACAGTCCTATGTCCCATAATACCCTTACTCTTGTAGAACTTATCAAATTCAAAATTGCAAAACTCTAACCCATTGTTAGTTTCAAGAGTTTTCACACTTCTGCAAATTTAGTTCTCAACCAAGGCAAGTCAGGACTTGAATTTGCTAAAAGTTTCAGAATTGGATTTAAGGAGATATACTCAAACTTTCCTCGAGTGGTCATCAACAACAGACAAGAAAAATTTCCTTTCCCCAAATGTAGGATGTTTTTCTGGTCCCTACAAATCAGCATGAAAGTAATCAAGAAGGCGTTTAGGGCAGTGCTCACCAATCCCAAAACTGACTCTTTTGTGACATTTCTAGAATACACGTCTCACAAAAGCTCAAAGGCATAGCACTATCTTTCCAAGCAACTTTTGGTCACTAAGACATTTCGACCTTCTATTCCCAATGTGTCCCATCTTTCTGTGCCAAAGGTCTGACTTATCATCAACAATTGAAGATAAAACTAACTCTCCACTCTGTAAGGCTTCACCTTGAAGGTCATACAACCCAATTCTCTTTAGTCCTTTCATAACTTCAATAGATCCCTTTAAAACCTTAACGGTACTATAGTAAGATCCAAATTTATAGCTTTGATCCTCCATAACACTCATCGAAATGAGATTCCTAGCCATCCTGGGAACATGTCTAATACCTAATAGAAGTTGGACTATACCATCATGCATCCTAATGGCAATGTCTCATACCCGCTTCACAGTATGTGAAGTGTCATCTCCCAACTTGTCTAGGCTCGACCTTCATGTAGTTATAAAACCAAGATCTATACAGACACATATAAGTAGTGGCACCTAAATCAAGGATCCATTCCTTGCAAAAGTCAATACTGCTCACATTCATAACATGTGGGCCCCCTTGGTCACTAGAAGTGCCAGCATCAATCACTGTATTGATATGCAAGTCATGAAAGGAATCAGCACCAGCAACTAGGCTCTGATCACTACCCTACTGTACTTTTTGTTTCCCATTGGAGTTACGACATTCTCTCTTAAAGTGTCCCAGCATGTTACAATTATAGCACTTCTTACCACTCTTATCCCGAGACTTAAACCTACACCTTGACTTTCCTCTACTCTTCTTATGACTAGAGCTAGAGTAACTCTCTCTGGACTTATATCTCCACTGAGTACCACTAAACAGGCTTTCCCCTCTCATGGCCCTTGACTCTTTCTTGACCTCTAACTCTCTAGACTTTAAGGCATCTATCACAATAGCCTGAGTCAACTTATCCCCACCATACTTGTTGGCATTTCTAACATCTCCATACAATTCAGGAAAAGAGTTCAAAAGAATAACATCCAAATCTTCATCATCAAATTTCTTTTCATTGTGGACCAAAATCTTGACAATCTTGCTAAAATCGGCGATATTTTACTCAATGTTCTTTCTCATGTCCATTTTAAAACTAAAAAGTTTTTCAAGCAAGTAAATCATATTTTGGCAAAGTTTTTCTCAAAAACATCTTGTCACAGCCCCGTTATTTTATCCAATATTATTGAATTACTTATATTGGTTAATAAATTCGATCGTGGAAGCTTTCATTTTAATTGCGTTCTTGCCACAAATAGTGAGGATGAGACGTACAAAACTCTCATCATTACCAACATTAAGTAGTAGAATCGATTTCTTGTTTCTTCGTTTGCATTCCGTATCCAAATACTTTGCATAATTACAACTAGATTTACAATAAGATGTAAAAACACAATAAGCATATTTTATTGATTAGCTAGCTGAATTAAGTGATGGGAAAGCTTTTACATTGAAAATTAGGCTTCCAAACTTTATTAAAAGTATCATAACAATCTTTCTTTATAACATCTCTATCTACTTTTACTAATACATAGCTACATGACTCGTAATATAGTTTCAGCGGGATGAATATACTGATAAGGCAGTATAATAGTTTATTCCAAATATAGTATCAAAAAAATTTTTTTTTTTTATAGCCCCAGGTTGCCTTCGTATTAGCTTCAAAATATGCTTTTACAAGCATAATCTTGCTTCTACTGCCGGGCATCTTCCAACGACCGCTTGCACCTCACGGGTTCTTATATTTGACATCTACAAAAGTTGTAGGAAAGAGAGGAGTTAATGCTTTCATATTCAGTGAGTAACAAGGTATTTTAATTCACACTAATTTTTCTACCCGTGCGATGCACGGGAAGCAATATCCGGTTAAAAATATATAAAGATTATTAGGAGTAGCGAAAGAAGGTAGAATAACATAACAGTTCAAATTCTTAACGTTACAAATTCTGAAATACTTCTTTATATACAACATTAGTTGTGAAGTTAATGATTGCGTCAATATCCTCGTGCAATGTTGTGTCCCATGAATCATCCCTTATACAGAATTCAATTAAACTACATTGAAAGAGGAAAGTTGGGCATGTAAGTGAAATAAACAAATAGCTTATTAATTAATCTATGAAAAGAAATTGTAATGTAACTAATAGCCGTAATTCTGTTTTCAAATTATACACGTGCTACGACGAATTAGTCACAAAACTCTTGACTAACTACAATATAAACGACATAAACTGTGTCAAATAGTTTAATAGAAGAAATCATAAATAGAAAATAGTTCTACACAATGGAAAAAAATTATTTCTTCTAAAGTCTTTTCTTTATGCCAACAACATTAAGGTCTATCTCAAGACAAAAAATAAAATTCATTTTTACGAAATAGTGATAATAGAAATTTTTATAACGGTAAACATGTAATTTCACATACTAAATTACTTAATAGTTGTACAATGTATAATTAACCTCACTAAACTCCCCACCACCAAAAAAAATGGAAGAAAGAGAAGGAAAGAAAAGAAAAGAAATGTAGTCACCAATTATTAATTCAAAGTGACGTTTAAAACAAAATTCTACTTACAAAATCAGCTATATCAAATTATTGATTATCTTCTAAGAAAATATAGTTCGAATGAGATCACGTGAAGGCCAAAAATTTATTACTCAAATTGGTCGTTTGATGGCTATTGTACATATGCGTGTACTGCAAAATGGTTTTTTTTAAAAAAAAAAAAAAAAGAAATATAATAATAGTTAATGTAATGCTGCAGTAATTAACCGTTTCGAAGTACAACAATGAGCTAAAATAACAATTGAGTTAAAAATAATAATAATAATAATAATAATATTAATAATAATAATAATAACTTAAGTTAACTAATTCAGTTAAAATAGGCTAATCCGTGCATACACATATGTAATATTACTCAAAAATATGTCACAGTAATAACTTGTTATTATTATGAGTTTACAAAGAAAATAATTATAATAAGCCCAGCATATTCCACCTAGATAATATCTTATTTATTTACTTCCATTATATTGAAATGGCTCTCATCATAATAACAGTAACCAATATATAAGCTAAAGAAGCTTTTACGTGTCTGCATTCACAGTTTATGCACACATCTTGCAATGTTAAGATTAGGACAACACAACTTTGCCAAGGCACACCTCGTAGGTATGAAACTTCAATTGAAAATAGCATGTCTTGTGAATGTGGCTCGTATATAAAAAGGAAAAGGGTAATTATATTACCACTACAATAATTAATTTTCACACCACATTATAAATTCACCACAAGTAACTTAAAATATCAATTGAAACACCACAAATAAGTTTACATTTATAACCTATACAGTGATTATGTTGTTCTCTAGACTTTAATCAGAATGTATCCTACCTAACTACTTAAACAGTTAAATTGATGTAAAGTGTAACGTGACCTAGATATGTTTAGCTCGAGCATGTATGCGAAAAAAAAATAACACTAGATATGTTGAAGCAAAAACCAAAAAGGGGAAAAACAGTGGGCACCCTTGCCATGGGACAACTAATCCACTCTCATCGGTAAGAGTTTAGTACAGTTCAAGATAATTAGTGATATTGCAATATACACTAAACATTTAAAAGAAAAACTTATAAAAGAAATTCCCTCTTTACGCATTTTGACATGTGACAACATGCATTGCTCATCATCTTTTGCTATCGCGCTCACATGGGAACATACATCAAACTTCCTAAAGATCACGTGAACTCGTATTGGGAAATAAGACCTCCTAAACCTCTTCAAGCTTGTGTGAATCGTCTCTTGCACATATAGTGATCTCCTATCAATGCACTTTGAAGGGTTGCCAAAGAAACACAGTTTAAGACATGTAAGTCCGAGTGCAAGATCAAGTCTCGGAGATAGGCAATGTGCTTGTTTCTCTTGTTTGCATCGAGTTCTTGGAATATATCAAAGAATAGATGGCTCGACCTTGGTGTCCTCCAACCTACAAGAGATTGACATATATATAGTGTATTGGATTCTTGTGCAAGACAAAAATTCATATTACCATATACATGCAGGAAAACAAGAATAAGGAAAGTTAGAATTATAATATACCATAAACACAAAACTTTCCTAATCCTCATTGAACTTGTCACGCACAAAGTTAAATCTAGTTAAATAAGATAATAACAATATAACTTAAACTAAGAAACCTCAAACTTGCATGAAAATAAAATTCTTGTGCCTCAAGAAAGATACACATACCCCAAGTCTTTCCTTTCGGCCAAGACATAAATTAAATTTGCCTGCTAAAAGAATAAGGCATGCAATATGTAACAAAGTTTAACACATTTTGACACTTTAAAGTAAAAAAATTAGAAATGCGAATATGTAACACATTTTGTACTAACATATATCTATAATAAAAATACAAAAAACAGAAAGAAGGTAAAATAGAAAATGAAAAGAATTTCTCCTTCCACCACAATCCATTTGAGATTCAAGCACCCGAAACTCTACTCAACCCATAGATTCAAGTTTTCGCCGGGAAAAATGAAAATATAGCCTCCACACGCATTCCATCTTTTTATAATCTTCTTTCCAAGTAGGTAAATTAAATTTCAAACTTTTTTTTTCTAAAATTATGAGGAAAGAAATCGATTTTTGCATTTGGAAAAATTTTTTTATTAACTTCCGTCTGATTCACTGAAGTAAGATAAACACCTCCATTGGAGAGATCTTGAATTTAAAGTCGTAATTTAAACGAAAAAAATTAATAACAATAATCCGTCAATGATACTGTTATCTCAAATTGCAAAAGTCAAGTCGATCCACCAAGAAAAGGAGAAGCAAGGAAGAAAGTGGGGTTCTACATAGCCGCTGAAACTGAAAGAATAAATCTAGGGCAAGGAGATGACAAAAAAGAAAAGGGAAAAGAAAAATGTAAACAGTGAATTGGCGGTTGAAGAAAATATACTATTTTAAGAACTAATAAAATAAGGTTATTAATGTAATTCTATTTAAAGGACAATTAAATAAATAAAAAATGTGATGTAAGAAATAAAAAGTGCAGTGGTAATATAATTACCGAAAGAGAAATTATATTCACTCTACAATAATTTATCCTCACACTACATTTTTCTTATCCTCTTAACTATCCTTAAATGAAATAACATCAATAACCTTCTATTAAAACCTTTTTTGTTTTTAATTTTAAAAAAGTACTTTTTACTTCTCACACCACAATCATAATTATCTTAATTTTATTTCTTTCCTAAAAAAATTTCCCTTTAATAATTTTTTAATTTCTTTTTTAAATAGTTTCTTAGTACAAATTTAATTTACAATTATGATCAGCAACTTTAAGTTTTAAAATTTATTTTTCTTAACCAGTTCAAGTTTAATATGCTATATTTATGTGGTGGTTTCATGACCAATGATTTCAACCTTTTTCTAAAATTTCAAACTTTTATTTTAATTTGAATATTTTAATTTTTGTAAACAAGTTTATATATTGATAAAAGAGAAATGACTAGTTTGTTTGTCCTTTTTTTGGGCTCTTTTTCAAGTTTTATTTTAAAATAAGTATGAAAAGCAAATTATTTTAAAATTACTAACAAATTTGTTATAAGTATTTGTAAATGAATGAATTTTGTTCCAACTTTAAAATGAAATGCCAGTTTTTGTGATGCTGAATTGATTAAAATTATAAGTTTTTTGAAAAAATATCTGTAAATATTTAATTGACCGATCGGGAAAGGTTGGAACACTTATTGATTAATTTTAATTTTGAAGATAAATCAAATAAATAAAATAGATCTAATTTCAGAACTTGTAGATAATTTAAGATTCTATTAAATTAAGTTTGAAAAATGGTTTGTAAAAAAAATGTTGGAGAAATAGTTTTTTAAGTTTGTGTACGGATATACATAGGTAGTTTGATCTCTTAAATTAGCTCATCTTAATGCTTACATTGGGAGCGTCGATTTAAGATCCGATTTGTATATTTTCAAGTGAGGAATAATGCGTAGAGGAAAAAAATTATATAGTTAAAAAAATATCGTAAAAGATATATAAATCTTTGACTGATTTTATATTATTATGAATAATTAATTTTATGGACATATATATAAATTGATAGTGCTGCATTTAATAGAATTATCACTTTAATTATGGTATATTCATAACGTGGTATAGGAATTAAAAATTGTGGTGGGAATATAATTACCCATATAAAAATAGTTGTGAAAAAAATTTTGCTGGCACTCAATTCAAATTGCAAAAACAGACCCAATGAAAGACATAAATGAATGTACTGAGAAACCCACCTCTCTTTCAATCATGACCAGCCTAGCCGCTTGTAGTTCGAACTTGTTTTCATATTTCAACAACTTCCTTCTTTACTCTTGCTGAATCTAGATTGTGGAGGTTCGTCGGTTGGACTGAGTTTATTCCATGGTGAGTTCTGGGTGATTATGCCATCTTATTTAAATTTTTGTTTTCAGCTGCATGTCAAGGGAGACTGGAGAATGTCTTGTGAAAGATGAAATGGGCTGGTTCAAAATATATGTTAAAAAGAAGTTGAAGCTTGTTCCATAATAAATGTATTTCAACCATCTCTATCAGTAATACGCGTTTTCAATTGGACTGAGAAGACACTGGGGGAGCATGAGAGAATACCCAAAAAAATAAATTAAAGCCGGCTACACGAATTCCAATTGAATTCTCCATTAGGAAAAAGTAGCAGAAATCGAACAGTCGCATAAACGTAAAGGCAAAGATAAACCAAAAAGGGGAGAGCTTCAATGTGATTCAATAATTTTACTGGGCCTAACAATCTGCAATATTAAATACGGTTAAAACATCAAAAATTAACTTTTTAAAGAATGCCCAAGGGGAAAAAAAAGAGTAAAAAAGGGCTTAGACTTTGGGAGGGAAAAAGCCAGGTGGGAGCCGTTGTTGCTCAACAGTTTTCAGGGTATAAAATAGATAAAATAGATGATGCACAAGGATAATAATATCATTTTCTTTCACAAAAGCAAGAAAATCCTTTAATGTACAAGAGGACCCTAAATCACTAGTTAAACTACTACCCGTGGTGCGCACAAGATTTATACCGATTCATCATGACTATAGATAATTGAGTGGATCCACAATCAAATTCCGATTGGCCCCTATCAGAATTTCTACATAGACCATAAAGAAATAACAAAGACAAGCCACCATACCATTCATTACCCACCTCGGTAGCATTAGGCGGCTCTTAGCATGAGGAAACACCACAAAACATACCATATAGCAAAATAAAACGGATCGAGTATCAACTAGTGATATAATTGCAAGAAACAAATCCTTTTATTCAAAATGATGCATAATCAAAAAATACCAAAATCATTGCTAGATATACAAAAAGGAATCAAAACCCAAGTTACTCACCTCTTTAACTTATTTTTTCAAAGATTACTTTATTTGTCCTAACTCAAAAAGTGTCTCCAAAATCTTAATATTCTTCAATCAAGGTTATGTTTGAAGTTGGATTTGTACTTATATCTTTGATTAGATAATTAGTAAGAGAGAAAGATACTATACGAATGGACAGAGAGATAATTAGAGTGTTGGGAGAAAACTCTCTATCACTTGACCTTTTTATAGCCATTAGAATTTAATTACAAATCTCCTATATTTTGGCAAATTTAGTACCATGTATTTATGGGGTCATTTGGCTAAACCTTGATCATTTATTTATTGCTCAAGAAATCCTTATGGTTTATATTGTCTTGTAAGTGAGTCACTATACTTTGAGTCATGTTACTTAAGGTCCCTCCAATACCCGAGTTGTTAACATAAGTTTAAATATAAACCTAATTAACTAATCTGTTTATAAAATTTGTCTAATATTTATCATCATTGGTGAAGCTTAACTCGTTCGAAACTAATTGTTCTAGAATTAAAATTTCGGGGATGTTACACATCTTGTCAAGAGCTTCCTACAATTCTTTAACAGTCTTGTGTTCATCAACTTGTCTCACAATATCATCAAACAAATACAGAATGACAGAACTATGTGCAATTTCATTCATATTAGCAATTTCATCAGGTTTAGCTTTCAATGCAGCGGAATATGTGCTTGAATCATCAAGTACTTTAACAACCCTTTGTTGAATTAAAATGGCTATCATTTTTTGCTTCCAAATCGAGTAATCTTCTTTTACATCAAATTGTAACAATTCCACAGTTGACCCATGACGGACAACTTAAAGAGAGATACCAATTCAACAATAGGATTTTGTTAAATTTCAGAGTCACTCATCCATCAAGAATACAAATGCAACATAAACTAATCTAATACTGAAATCACTTTCCAAAATGATGCAAAACACAACACATTCACGCACATGACAGTATTCACTAATACCAATTTTTCAAGTATTAGAGACAAGTAACCCACACTATGTGCCAATCCTAGACCACTCAAGAAATTCAATAAACAATCAACTCACAATTTTATGGCAAATAAGAGAGCAAAAGATTCACAAAATCACATCATTTAAATATCACACATAATCCAAGCATCAAAGGTAATTAACAACTTAAAACATGCTTCTAAAGAGAGAGTTTAATGTGATATTACCCAACACCATTGAACAATAGTGTTTTGTGCTTTTCAGTACTTGATAAATAAAGGAATTCAGAGAATAAATATTCTGAAACGGTGTACCACCAACTACGATGCAAAAACTCGCCGGAAAATCACCTCAAGCTCACTGTCGGAGCCCTACCGCCTCACCCGTTCTCTGGAAAAATACACCACCAACACCAAAAGGTCCACCTCACCGTCAGGAACAATCTGTCTATTGACATCATCGCTGGAAAAATCTCCATGTGCCGCCACACGAGCCGTTGGTGGAGCTGTGTGTAAACTTCATGTGTTGTCGCTGTAGATCTATCCGAAAAACGTGCTTCACCTTTAGATGCATGCGCCTCGTCATGAAGAGGATCTGGGTCTGGTCTTTGTTCTCCAACTGATGTCTAGTTTGGCGGGAAGTGGCCTTCAAAGTTGCGATTTTTTGAATTTTTTCAAAAACTAGTGAACTGTTCTTTGCGGGTTCGGGTCTTTTTTTTTAGTTTTTTTTTCCACCACTTTGATCCTCCTACCATAGCTTTGATACCATTTATTGAGATTACAATGCCTAATACAAGAGATTTTTGGAAAAACATGGAAGTGTAGAAAAAAGGACTCAAGCTTTGCTCCAAACACTCATCTTTGATTTAGTTTGAGTTGAGCTCAAATTTTAAGACCACACAAGAAGTACCGGAATCATCTCACCGTCTACATGGGGAATGGCCAACGGAAGCTTGCCGGAGTGGCAAGAATTTTTGGCAGAGAAGCTCACCCTTCTATCCGCCTCTCTCTTTCCCTTTTTTTTAGTGAAAGTCCCAAGAAAAACAAAGCCAAGCGATTGCCGCAAGACCGCAACAGTCAAAACTTTCAAAATGCGTCAAAGCTTATTCAAATGGGGCAAAATGGATTTGAGTAGCCACAATCTATAAATACTTTTCAAAGACATTCAGACCACAAAAAATACTAGTTAAATAATATAATACATAGTTGAATTTTATGCATTACCTTATTCAGCATATGCCTAGCATGCATGTCATATAAGAGAATTGGCATTTTTCCCCCTGACTTTTCCATTTTCTGAAGCTTTCAATTAAATGATTCATGATTCACCAACGGTTGGACTTGGCATAACTATATCAGTCATGATTGGAGTTATATTCCAACAGGTTATTGAATATTTAGAAAAATAATTATTGTCAACCATAAAAGAATTAATTAACAATAACCAATCTGTTCCGTGAAAAACATGTTGCATTAAGAAATTCGAATATCCAATTCTTCTAGAGCATTTTTCAGTGTTGTCTGTAGTTTCACATTAATAAATAAATATGAAATTAATCTATAATCACTCCGGATATGTTAACCTATAAAGTTTCACATTGAATATATATGAAATTAATAACCAACATATAAAAGGCGAATTTTTAAGGCGAAATTAACCCCAAGTTCTAGTATGGTATTACTCTAGGAAGTTTGAATGTCCATGATTTAATATTCAATTTCATCCCTAAAATATAAATAACTGTTTCCGAAGTCTCACATTGAATACGTATAAGTTTATACTTGATCAAGAAAGCTTGTTTTAACAAGATATATGCATTGAGCCCCCATTCTTAATTGGATAAACCTCTTAGCAACATTGAACTTTTAAGGTAGACTAGCAAGTACGTATGTTGGATAGCTAGCTAACCCCCGGCCCCTTCGCTTTCTTCTTTTGTCATAGTTTCTCACATCATCGACCCAAAAATCGATCTGGAGTATCTTAGATAACCACACAACCATCTGGGCAAGCTTGCATGCCAAGAACAATTCTATGCTGCAATCTGCACATATGGTCAACATGGTTGAACTGTAGTATAGCTAACCTATCCCATCCTGTTCACATCCCCTTTTTTCCTTCTATTTGCATATACATATTCTCTCATTTAATTGGGTGGCGCGGAGATTGAAACTCAGGACTTTTGCCTGCTTTAATACCATGTTGAATTATTAAGATCACTTGATCTAAAAGTTTAAACTTATATTATATATATTATATCTTCAACATGTCACACATATACTTGGCTCAACCGTAGTTTGTTATCATGCTTTCATCAACTGGCTGGATATATTTGGTCCGCTATAATAATATTCCAATATCACAGTCTAACTTTAGAATTCATTACCTCTGTTGACTACAATTGGAATCCATCTCCTACGTATAAGACGACTTATGACCAAGTCTCACTGTCGTCTTATAACCAACGCACTTAGTAAGCGTGATTTACAATTAATTCCTAGAAAACAATATGGTAACATTTGAATATTTTCTAACACTTCTGAGAGGGAGTTGTTATACCACCTCCCATTTCATATATAAGAGTGTATGAACGTCCGATGTATACCATGTGAATTTAGTACAACACTGTTTATGGCGCTTCATATACCATGTGGGTGAGTGGAAGTACACCACTTGAATTTTTAAATCCACATGACGCACACAGTATATCTATGCACTAACATAGGACTGGAGGTGTCATAAACTACTAGGTAACACTTATTCCTAATAATATTTGAAGAACTATTCAAGTATAGAAAAGCTTGACCAATCTATCTTATTATTGAACACCTTTTTCTTTGACTTGAAGCTTATTATTAAATTTCAAAATATAAGGGAAGAAAATGAAAGAAAAGTAATTTTCCACATGCATTCAAAGTTCATAGGTCATGAAACAAGATTTGTTTTTTTAATTTCTAGGGAAATGATCAGTACCCATCCAAGAAATTCCAATGTTTCCAGCAATTGGTTTAAAAACATTCAAGTACCATCATTTCATTGATTATTTTCTTAAAAAAGTTAAAAATCATGGTTAGTCAAATATACATTTAACCTTTAAAAAAAATCTAATAAACTAATGTCAAGTGATATTTTATAAATTAATTAATTGGTATTTAAACCGTTGCCAAACGCTTTGATAATAATTATAAAATACGTGATTATGATTCCTGATTTGTTATTTCTTACATTAATTAATACGGTGGTATTCAAACGGTTGACTATATAATGAGACATGAGTTATTATTCTAACTAACTATATTGATTCCAACTTCCAAGTCTTTTTTTGTTTGATTTGCCAACATTTCAGCATTTATAGGAAGACGGGCTATATTTAGAATAACACAGTCATGAAAAGGAAAATGGCAAAATTTTCAAGAGATTATAATAATTTCTTTATTAATTCTACTCTCATATTTTTCTCTGCTCTAGTTTTGACTCACCGCTCACGCTGATCTCACTAGTTCACAATCTCATGATGACAATATTATCGAGGAAATTGAAGTTGGAGTTGTAGTCGACATGGGCTCGTGATTTGGGAAAACTATTCATGCTTGCATTTCAATGGCTATATCTGATTTCTATGAGTTGAATAGTCCCTACAAAACACGAATAGTTTTGCACGCCAAGGACTCTCGAGGAAAATCAGTTCGAACTCTATTAGCAAGTGAAATCTTATAATCTTTAATTCTTTAATATTCTTTTTGCCATAATCACTATAGAAGAAGTAAAGACCTCATGGTAGTTTGAATAGTTTTAGGGCTTGTTCTTTCTACATTTCAATTTTCAGTTTTGAAATTGAAATTGAAATTTATAGAACAGTTTTTTTTTTTTTTTTTGGGGGTGGGGGGTGGGGGGACATTACAAGGGTATTGTACAGGAGGGGAAACGAAATCCTTGATCAAGGGTATAAATAACAAACAAGAATGTTACTAGACCACAAAACTGAAATTTATACTTCACTTTTGTGTTATGGGTGTAACTTCATTTTTTTTTTTTTTTGTTTTTTGGGGTGGGGGGACAACTTTTATGCTTATAAAACATGTTAATTAACTATGAAAGTTGAAAAAATGCTAAAAACTGAAAGATCAAAGGGAACAAACCCTTATAATTTAATGAAGATTTTTTAATTCAGCATGATAATTTTTTTCCTTTTTTTTTTTGGGGGCAACTTTAGTACTTTAGGTTATTGTTTGCTTGTAGAAGAAGAAATAGAAATCCTATCCCGGAGGTTTCATCTTCTCAGCTCTTTGAGTACAACGAGTGTCTCGAAACCGAGTTACCCTAACCACCCCACCACCCACAAAAAAAAAAAAAAAAAAAAAAAAAAAAAAAAAAAAAAAAAAAAAAAAAAAAAAAAAAAAAAACTGATAAACCAGGCTTACATATGTTATAGTATGCATTAATTTGGGTGCTAATTGTAACTCATTTTGGAATCCGATTAGCTTGTCAAATGTTAACAATTATACTTCTTTAATAAGGAAGTAGAACTTCTTCCATGATGCTTTCAATTTTAATGTGGATCTCAATCGAAGCTCTAGTACAATAGTACTAGTGTGGTATATAGATTATAGAAGTTCATAAAACTCTGACAAGCCAATTCTATCTCATTTAGATCGAAAGGCAAGTAGATGGATTTTAAGAGTCTGGTTGCTCAAACAAGTTACGTTAATAGTGAAGGCGTAAATGGAAGAATTGCAAACTAAATAACTAATATATAAGTAATAATTGGAGTACTTTTAACAAGATTGATTAAGATTACTATAGAATCTTAATATATATATATAGCCTTTTCAAAATATATTCTCATTATTTTTATCATCATAAATAAAGTCAATCTCATCATATTTTATATAAAAATGCTAAACAATCTCTCAAAAATTTTGTAACAAAACCTTTCGTCCCGTATAGTGTATATCGATACACATCACGAGTATTTCAAATATATCTGATGTGTATCCATGCAAACCACTTGAGATAGGTGAAATTATACAAAAATTTTTAGAGGTTTTTTGAATATTACTTCTTATTTATATTTATATATTTTTTGGGTAGAAGTGAGACAGGAAATAATTGGGATCCTTTGAAGTATATCCCCACAACCCTTTAAGACATATTCAACAGCATATGTCAAAATCAAAATTTTGGTAGAAATAGTCATGTTGACTTATTTTGATCAACAAATTAATTGTGGATTATTATTATTGAAGAATCATAAAATTTAAAAACATGATCTAGTTCTGTGGTAGACATATATATATATATATATTGATAAACAACCTAGAAATAGATTAATGTAGACATTATTATTATTATTATTATTTTTGGTAAATGGAATGTAGCGAAGAAAAAAAGAAATAGTTTGACGTTAGATGTATTATTTTTTTCCTATGTAATATTAGAAAAATGAAAAAGAAAAACCAGATGGATCAGTGCATCTTGTCACCGAGGTTTTCTAAGAAAACCACACATGCGACTTATTATTAAGAAGCTCACGTTTCTAGATATACCTATATACAAATATACCTAGGTATATCCATGATTTTTACACTTGCAGCCTTCTTGTTTTCTTAGAAAATTCATCTTATCACCCCCCAACAACACAGCTGAAAAAAAGATACTGTATTCGCGTAGAATTTTATCTTATATATTAAAGTAGAGTAGTGGTCATATGCAAGTTTTCCTGCCAAAACCACTATCCTACTTTTATATGCTTCTTTCATTTTTTATTTTATAATTATAATAATAATATTAATATTTATTCATTCTGTTTCTAGAAAAAGGTAATATTTATCCATTTGTTACATTTTTTTATCATTTTATTTTATAACTAGTTTATCACTCGTGTGTTGCACGGGAAGATTAAATGTCAGTGTATCATTCCTTTTAATCATTTAATTTAATATTTTTATTTTGACACTCTATCTACATATTACATTTTGGTTAGATATATCTCACATTTGCCTAATGAGTTTGAAATACATGAAAATAGATAATATATCAATCTTAATTTCAATATTGCTTTTCCTTATTATTATACTTTTCCTTTTAATAATTTAATTCAACATTTTTATTTTAAGACTCTATCTGCACAGTACATTTTAGTTAGATATCTCATATTTACTTAAAGGATTTCAATTTTACTTTGTTTGATTATATAATTTCATCATTTTATGTTCTACTACTCCATTATATTTTATTTTGTGAGCATAATATGTCCGTGAAATGCACGGGTGTGAAGCATAGTATGTCCGTGAAAGGCACGAGTGCGAAACTAATATAGATTATGCTATTGAGTTTTATTGTCTTTAAAATAAATAAAAAATAAGAATTAATAAAAAATTATTGGTTCAATTATTATACCTTTCATTTTAATTATTTAATTTAATATTTTTATTTTGAGACTCTATCTATATATTAAATTTTGGTTAGATATATCTTATATCTGCCTAATAGATTTGAATTACATAAAAATAGATAATATATCGATCTAGATTTTAATATTATTATTATATTTTTCTTTATTATTATATTTTTCCTTTTAATAATTTAATTTAATATTTTTATTTTGAGATTCTATATATGTATTACATTTTGGTTAGATATATCTCATATTTGCTTAATGGATTTCAATTTTACTTTGTTCGATTGTATAATTTCATGATTTTATGTTCTCTTGTTCCATTGTATGTTACTTTGTCACTATAATATGTCTATGAAACGCATAGGTGTGAAGCATAGTATGTCCGAAAATGCATGTGTGTGAAATTAATATAGAATTATACTATCGGGTTTTATTGTCTTTAAAAGAAATAAAAAAATAAGAATTAATAACAAAAATTATTGGTTCAACGAGATGGCGATGGACTAATAATAAGAATTTGAAATTATGCCATCAAAATAAAGAATTGAGTGCGTGTTAGTTGCAAACATAAGATGTACATTAATTCCATACAGATTGTGTTTTTTAGTTTCTTTATGACATTAAGCCTGACAAACACAATTTTATTATATTTTATATATGAAATTCCTTTATAGCTCTACCCGTGCAACGCACGGATTAAAATCTAGTAATTAGAAATACATAGCAAGTTAATGTTGTGAATAATGATAAATATCCCTGTTTGTTCACCGGGTAGTTTACCTGTTGACAAAAATTATAAAAAGAAGTTGAAGGATAAAACTGTCAATTAAAATACTTAAATTATTTAGGATTTAGATTTTTAAGAGTCAATTTGTCAACCGGTAAAATAACCGGTGATCTAATAGAAATGTGTATCATTACTCTAATGTTGTTCTTCTAAAAGAACACTGGTGGCAAGAAAACTCGAACAGAGGTTTGGGAAACAAAAAGCCCATAATAGCGATAGTACTGAAACAATTTTTAATTCAAGTCCTGTAAAACAACCCATATATTTTATAATGCAAATTCGAACACCAATCAACTAAGAATCTGTGTAGTGCATACCATCCCAATTGAAATATTGAGAAGGATCATCACAATTTGTTGCTTGTTGGCTGCTGCAAAACGCTGATATATGTATTAAAGTCGTTTGGTCCTCCTCCTCCACAGCATGCTCTCAGAATGCTGGTAAATCCTGCACTAACATTTGACAAATGTAGTAAATTTTTGTTCTGTAAATTAGTAGAAGAAAGGCAAAGGGGTTATAATAAGTTTCATTAAGCCAGAGTGTTCGATATCAATCTAAATTAACCAATACCAAAATTTGTTTGGAGAAAGATAAAGGCCCATTGCAACGTTGTAATAATCTCCATATATGATTGTGACATGAGGATAGAGCCCATGAAGATGGCTCAGTTGCTTCTGAAGAAGCTTGTTATGGTACTCCAAAAATTCGTTTAGTCAGTTGAGACAACCAGTTCTGGGATCATATTCGTTTTCCCTAGAGTTATCGTAACATAAAAGATAATAAGGTAAGCAACCAATTGGTAGGTTGCTTGGGACCAGTAGCGTCCTGGCTCCAAGCTTAATCAATTCCTGCTTCACAAATAAATTGTATAATCAACTCTTTCAACTGAATGTGGGCAACAATTATGCAATCATAAGCAAGGTTATTACATACTTGGACCGTTAAACTGATTTGGTTGATAATTGGAGCAACTAAGGATTCAATCACCCTCACATCTATCCCTTGCACGAATGCGTAGTTGTATTCATTGCCTCTGATCTCACTAACTAGTACTAGAGAAATTTGAAGAAATGTTTTACAATCTACCATTGGAAAGTGCAAGACGGCAGTGCATTTCGTTCGTGCAAATAACCAAAAATGAATGCTGCAAATAACCAAAAATGAATGCATTAGTATTTCAGAAATATTGATATATCAAAAAACCTACTAAATGTATGGAAAAAAAAAAAAGGTAGATAAACAATGTATCAAAAATGAACTTGTTAGTTTTTTCCATTTAATCCATCGTTTTTGACTTACAAATTCTATAGGGTGCGTTTGATTACAAGAATGAAATTTGTTTGAAAAGAAATGTTTTCTTGTCAATTGAATTACCAGTAATTAAATTCAATAGAAAACAAATTGTAAAGCGTTTGATTAAAAGTGAAATTCTAGAGAAAAAAAGATCGGAAGAGCGTGAATTACTTAGAAAACAAAAAACATACACCTCCATAAGAAAATATTTTTCTTGTTCTCAACGAAAATGTGGTCAGGTGACCAACTGGAAAAAAATATCAATTAAACACCACAAAAGTAGGAATTTAAGTGGAAAAATCCATATATTTTCCATAAAAAATCTTTGATAATCAAAAAGTAGTTTTATTTACTTTATATATAAAAACCACATGTTGTACCAAAATATCACAACCAAAATATCACTTCTCAAAAGATTAAAAAGAAAAGAAAATGAAAAAAAATACACAATATCCATCACTCTTCCTCGAGATGACCTATTTCAAAAAATTTTAGCTGGGTTTCCATGTTTTCCTTACAAGCTATTTTATGTTGGTGTTTAATTTAGGGAGATTTCACATATTGTCCCCAACTTTTGGGGTTAGAATCAATTGGATCTCTAACCTTTTTTTTCAACCCACTGAGTCCCCAACCTTTCATTAATTAACACATATAGTCCCTTTTGATGGTTTTCGTTAATTTCGCCGTTAACTCTTCAAATAAATTACCATTACGTCCCTTATCATTTTAAATTAAAAAACAAGAATTTTAAAAATAAAAAAATATAAAAATTTTAATTCAAAAAAAAGGAGAAAAAAGGTGGGGTAGGGGACTAAAAGTGAGGAGAGTTCCTTCGAGAAGCAGAGAGGGGACTAAAAGTGAGGAGAGTTCCTTCGAGAAGCAGAGTTTAAGTACTAAATTAATGTAAAATTTGAGTACTAAAAGGGAGGGGAGTCCCTTTGGCTACCATATTAATGTAAGAAATCTAATTAAGTACTAAATTTGCTTCCTTTTGAAGAAGAATTTGAGAAGTAGAGAGAAAAAAATGTAACTTTTCAAATTCTACTTTTAGCTTTTTTTTTATCAAATTTTTTATTTACAAAATTTCAACTTGAATATTCTTAAATATTAAAAGTTTCATGTTATCTAATTTCTCTCATAAACTTACTCATGTATAAAATACACTATATTCCGTTTTGGAAAAAAAAAATGAAGAGAAGTAATTTATGTTTATTTTTTTCTTGTTATACTAAAAAATCGAGAAATTGAATGTTGTAAATTGACTATACACATAAAATAAATTAATTTTATTTAATGTTAATTTGTGTATATATTATACTTTTAATTTACAGTTTGTAATTTATTAAATTTAACATTAGTAAGTTAAAAAAGATGATAATGATAAAAAATTACATAATCAAATTGATTTTTTTTTTTGGGAGAATGTGTTGTTGAATTAGTAAAAAAATAAATAAATTAAAAATCTATATGTAAGATTATTTTAATAGGTAAATGTGTGGTTGAAAAGTTAGAAGAAAATTGATTTTGGAAAATTCAAATTAAACCGGCAAAAAAGTACTCCCTCCATGTCGTTTACTTCATCTACTTTGCTTTTTATACAATGATTAAGAAAAGTGTTGAGAAAGGAAATGATTAAGAAAAGTGTTGAGAAAGGAAATTTATAAACTATCCTTCTTGAAATTTTTTAAAAGTACAATTATAAATGTATATTATAATAGTATAAATGTGCATAGATGTATGTCATACTAAGCACACACTAAGAAATCAACAACATAGACCCACAATACTAGGGGAACATAGACTATTATAGAATAATAAAATGTAGAAAATAACTTATATAAAAGAATCAAACCTAAAACCTTTAAGTCCCAATACTTCAGCCTAGCCTCTAACCTAACGAGATAGGCCTCATTGGTTTGAGATACCCTTATTTAGTATTTGAAACATTTCAAAAACTAATTTTACATTTTCAAGAGTAAGCAGGAGTATAATTGTAAATGAACTTAGAAAATAATAAATATTAGAAACATAATAAAGTAAATATTAAAACCACTTTATTATTACGTGATAATGTGAATATATTTATCTTCAAAAAAATAATTTTTCAGTTTTCTAGTTAAAAGGAAATAGCATTAAAAATTTCTATCAAATTTGCTTGTTATAAATAATAAATTAATTTGACGTTGAAATTTGATTGATATTATAATTACTCAAGTTTATCATCTTCCCAACTTATTTAATTAATCATTTTTCATTATTTTATAATTATTAGATTCACATTTAGATAAGTTAATTGATACAAAAAATTAAAAATTAAGACAAGATAGTGTTATTTATTGGCGTAGTATAATTAATGAAGAGAGAGAAGCAAAAGAAAGTTCAAATGGCATACAATCCTACTTGTTGTTGATCTAATGGATGGTCCAACCATTTAAACGTATAGGACCGTCCTACCAAAGACTCTCTGGATTGAATGCCACAGATCATACAGATGTAATAACTAATTTGCAGCAAAATGAAAGTTTCGCGAGATAATTAACAATATTACGGAACAACCATGCTGAGTCACATCTGCAGATTGCAGTAGAGGATTGTTCTTGCCCGGAAAGCTTGTCAAGATGGTCGTGACAGACTCCAGATCGATTTGGCCGATGATGCAAGAAAGTATGAAAATAGAAGAAAAACGGGGTGTGGCAGTATATCGATCCTATTAGGACTTGGGGTTAGTCTTGTTAAGAAGAGTAGTCAAACCTTTTTTGTTGATTAGTAATAGTAACTTTACATTTATTTAGCGTTGGCCACTATCACTTAACACTTCCTACGAGATGGTGGCACGTTGAGAACATACTAGTCTTGAAATTTGTTTACTCATTCTAGTGTAAATCAAATCAAATTGCTCAGCTTAACTTGCTTTGATAACATATTTATTTATGAAATTGAAATTGGAGTTTAACTTTTTATCGAATAAAGAAGAGAATGAACATTCGGACTCGTCAAAGTATTTAGTTACACTAATACCATACCACATTAAAATTTGGAGTTGTCAATCATATTAAGGAGTAATTCAAACCCTTAAATGTGTTGATTCTTAATTTTATAGATATTCAATGTTAGGT
>CAVNYN010242704.1:0-13513 GCA_963692815.1 Nyctanthes arbor-tristis | reverse complement strand
TTTTTTTTGAGGGGGGGGGGGGCTAAAGGAAATTTGATTTGTGCCATTTGGCTAATAGTTTCTTGAGTATTTTATTTTTCCCCAAAATTTATTCACTTTTTTCATGTTATGTGCTTGGGGGCCCTTTCTAGAGGACTATTATTGAGTTTAATTAACATTAGTTTCTTGGTCTTGATGCTTCCACGATCCATGTAATCAAAATTATGTTATTTTAAGTTTAAAAGGTGCTTTGTAAATTTGCACAGTCATCGCCAGTGTTAAAAAAGTAAAACGTATAAAGAAGAAAAATAAGGTACCCCGGTCGAATAAACACACACATAATCTTTCAATTTTACAGTCACTTTTACATTGGCCCATTTGATTTAAGAGCACTTTTACATAGGTGAATTTTGTTGGAAATGGTGTCTGATAATTTCAAACAATGTTAGAAACATTGAATGTCAAAAGGAAACCCGGATTTGTGGAATAACGAATTATTCAAATGTGCTAGAATTGGTTATGTTTGGAACAGCTTTTACTTCTCATGAAAATACTTTCTGTTATTTAGATAAGTTTTTTTGAGAAATATATTCTGAAGAATAATGCTATGTAGCACCAGTAGTGCTTGACATCAGTCTAGGTGGCATATAATGTGTCTATTTAAATGATAAGTGGAATTAAATGAATAAATAAATGATCCACTTAATTCAATTTATCATTTAGTGTCACCTTGATATGGTGCCAAGCACCAGTAGTGCTAAATAACATTACTCTCTTCTGAATAAGAGTACTCTCTAACTTGAAAGTTAACCAAATAGTTAAAAGCAGCTTTTATGCTGAAAACTATTAAAATTAAACATCTTGAAAATCATCTCAAATGAGCTCTTAAAACATTTTGTGCAAATAATTTTGCAGGAAAAGAAGGACATGAAATCATAAGTAAATATGTCAAAACGAATATAAGAAGATTAGAGAAATTGCAAGTTGACGTTATAAGACTATCAACTTCACCTCTCATGAAAATTGACATTAAAGTGATATAATCAATTGAGACATGAAAGTTCGAATTGACAACCATGTTATTGCATTGATAATAACCAAAAATAAATTAAAATTTGACAACATTTAAGCATGATTATGACGTGATAATGGTAGAATTTAATATTAAAAAAATAAATTAATGAAGAAGATTATAATCGATTAATGATTTGAAATCAATGACATAATCTTTATGTCTTTGAACACATTGAAGTCCCCACCTTTTGTTTTAGCTAATTCATTCATTTAATCTTAAGCTTTCTTACAAGTTACAACTAAGAAAGACAACTAACTGACAAGATACCTCAATTAATGGAATTATACTTTATGTGTACTTCTTATTATTTGTTGAACAAATTAAACGAAATAAGACTCAAATTATCGAGTTCAATTCATGTTAATGCTTACTTCTAAAGAAAGGCTAAGAGTCAACTCTTTAATTATTACAGGCATGATCATCAGATGCTGAGAACCTTGGCGTTTGTGAGGGGTCAAATTATTATAAAACAAAATATTCTTTCAAACTCTGGATACTAATAAGAGAAGTACCGTTCACATTTATCTTTTAAAAGAATAATTTTGAAATATTACTTATTTCGAATTAAACTTTCACTAAACCCTACTTGGTGGGAGTAAATTATCCCAATTCAAAAGTAGTGAAATGGTGAAGAAATACTATTTGATTGTCAACTGCTTTTACATTCTACCTTTAACATGTTAAAATGTTGAGCTACGATTTGCCTGAGAAAAGGTACGAGGATCTTGTCGGGCCAATTTCTAGTCTTATATCTGTTTCTATTTTCCACTTACTGTAGAAATAATTTCTTAAAGAATCGCATTTGACCAATCTTTTTAGTGAAAAAAATACACTTTTAGACCATCAATCGAAACGTGTTCAAAAGTTAGTTTTTAACTTTTCAATATTCATCAACAGTTTTCAAGTAACTTGATACATAAAGAGTAATTTAAAACATTTGCTCTCTTAATCCTCCGGTTCCTAAAACTTCAATCATGTTACATCTCTAATAACTCTATTTGTTTATCCCACTAGAAACTAAAACGACCAAAAAAAATAAAAAAAAAAAATGAAAACACACCACATTGCTCGTGGGGAACATAGAAATTGAATGAATTTGATTAAGGGTCCATATGAGAGGACCTTGACACATCCAATTATGCTGGACCATTACACTATTAGAAAACATAATCACATGGACATCTTTAATAAGTGTTAGTTACTAAATAATAACTAAAAAAAACTTAATTATCTTGTGTCTTATCAAGCAATAAGTATAATCATGACCCAACCCATGAGGTTTACTACACAATAATTACCATATATGGAAACTTAAAATCTCGAAAACAATGATTACCCAACTCGTTAAACCCACTCGACTAGTGAGTTAGGCAATCTTAATCACATATTAAAATGTTAAAAAAATATGGAGTTCCATTATAGATTATTGTAAAGAATGTAAAAGAAACTAACTTGAACATTACAATAAAGTTTAGAAACCTGAATTTTTTTTATCGATCACCATTATATAAAGCTTGTATAAAGCCTAAACTCAATCAATTACAAAATGTTTTGTCGTTGAATTACTCCCTTTGTCCCCCCTACTTTGAATAATTACAGTCATACTTTTTGGGTTTTGTGGTGGAAAAATGATAGCCCCTTTTAAGTTTTTGGGCAAGAGGTTATGGACCCTAATTCAACTGTTTTAAGATTCTAAGTTGAGTCTTGTCAATCAGTGCTATGCTTAAATTGGTGTCGACCCCTCATTAGAAGCCATCCTGATTTTGCCCATATTAACATTTTATTAATGGAAAGAAAGAGGTCGATAAAAATAGTAAACTAAAAAGTTTTGTTATAAACAATTAAAACTAATAAAAATTAAATATTTAATCTTTTTCCCGTTTTGGGCGGCTACCGTTAGTTTGCCTAAAAAGGGTTCGTCCGGAAATTAGAAGGCTTTTCCACTTTGAATCTTAGCTTCTAGTTTTGAGTGTTGAATTTATATGTTTACCTTTTTGTTTTAGGCGATAAAATGTAAGTTTGAGTTTTAACTTAGAAGAATTTTTTTTTTCACACAAAATATAAAAGTAACAAGCTGTCAGCGTTCTAAAAAACTTAGAAGTGAAAACTATAGTAATTTGAAAAGATAAAAGGGAACATGCCTTTTCGCTTGTTGGTGTATCCTGAGAAGGTTCTGATTTGAAAATAATTACATCTAAGCGTACACCTATGACATGAAAAATGCTCCTCTTTTTTTTTTCGTTATGCCTTATAAATATTCTCAAGACCGGCCATTTGGGCCAGCCGGGTCAAGACGACACATTTGGGCCACTCCGGGCCATAGTGCGTTTATTAAAGGAAGGGCCTGATTCTGATTATAAATAGTGGCAATCAAAAGAAGCCTGTTAGGCCTTGATGAGCATTAAGAGGACCAATCCAACGGCCTGAATGAATTTATTTCAGCCAGCCCAATGATTATTGGACTATTTCTAGTTTCAGAGTTTGGGTACAAACTTGCATTTTGGGTACTGACAAATCCTTTCGGGATTTTTATCAAAATAATTGGGTCGAGGCCTAATTTCCTCAATCATTTTTCATTTGATAAAGCAACTCTTCCACTTTTATGCAGTCCATTCCGTCTCAGAACTGGAAATAAGACTATCGGTTGACTTATCGACTTAGTCTTGCAGCAAGTAGTCAAATCTCTAAAATTATAAAAGAGAACCCTAAATATAAGATGATAGAAAACCCATGAATCTACTTGTGCCTCAAAAGTTTATAGTGAATACGTCGAAATCATGAGTTTTTTGTTAGGTACAATTACAATGTCACATTGAAAAGAACATGGCTAACGATATAAATCCAGAATACCCATTATTTGTACGTAATCATTCAGACAATCTCTTACAAATAGGGTAAATTCATCATTTTATCTTTAAATTATTTTTCCTTAATTACACAATACACAAGAGTAAAATTGTGAATTTACCCATTTTGTGAAAGATTACCTAAGAATAGCATTTCTCTAAATGCAGATGTCTAGTGTTATAAATAGTGTCAAGAAAAAAAAGAAAAGAAAAAGAAAATAAAAGATGAGCTATTTGAACTTTGGAGAGATTCATGGTCCACGTTTTTGTGCTAATAAAGCATATAGTGCAATTGCACCCATGCTCTTCCGATCTCGCCAACCCAAAACTTGAGTGGCCCACTTTTATGAAATGACTTTAATTAATCTACCATGTCATGTCCCTTTTATCAACTAATTTTTTGTGATCCAACATTTACAACCATCATTATCACCTCATTAACAAGCTAAATTTTGATTTTTCTATCACCATGTTATCTTTCAAGATAATATAAATTAATTAGTTAAAACATAAGGACATATTTTGCATTAATTAAAGAAAATAACGAACTGGTAAAGTGGGCTGTTGAGGACGACTCCGGCCCTTCCTTTTCATAGAAGTACTTCTCAAAAAAATTAGTCTAACTATGTTTCTTTTATAAACAAAACAAGTAACTCATAAAATCACTCAACTATATTCAATTCTCTGTGCTAGGTAGTCAATTCACTATCGTACTCGTACTATGGCTTTCTGAAAAAGTTGCCTCATTGGTATTTCCTTCATAGTTTCTTCTAATAGTAATAATCAAGACGGAATCTTGAACAGACTCTAAAATGTTGATTTAAGATAAGCACATAGTGCTGGATAATAATTCATTTTTTTTTTTTTTTGAAACGAACGGATAATAATTCATTAAATTAGTCAAATTGGAATTGGATTAGTTAGACGAAAGTCCAAATGAAAAAGCTGGCTTCGTCTGTCATGGGCTCAAACGCACGTAGACCGAAAATGACCTCACGAGCCCACAAGAACCTGACAGGTTTTTTGCTTTCCTCAAAATAAATAAATAAATAAAATCAAGGAATATTTATTTGTATTATTAATTTATTATGATGATTAAAAAATTACAACTTGTAATATACAAATACTGAAAAAAAAAAACAAAATGGCAATATATTCTAGTTCTAGTTCTAGGATATTAAAGAAATTTATTCTCAATTTGGATAAGACTCTTAAAACAAATTTTCTTTCAATAAATCATCTTAATAAGACTGATGATATTTATCGAAGCCTCTAAAAATATCTTGATAATTCTTTTCTGATACTAATTATTATTAGAGTGAATTAACGGTTGAAAAGGTGGAGGTGTCACTCTTAGCAATGTGATTAAATTATTTTAAGAAAAGCAAGAAAAAAGCATATACACCGTAGAATTGTGGGTTGTTCAAAAACCGACAAACCAGACAACTGTTTGCCAAACAATATTAGGCGGTTAAACACAAAAGATGGTCCCATATTAAAGCTTGTCACTTTTCATATGACAGCAGAGTTTCCATTTCATTCATTCATACCCCCAAAAAAATTCAAGAAAATGGGTTCTTTAATGAACCATTTAAATTTTAATTTGATTTCTGCATCATTAGTTGAAGGACTTCCACTCGCTACTACTGCTGACAGATCATCAATCATGTGAAAATTAAATCAAATTTGTTTTCTTTTTACAGGGAATGGGGTGTGGGGTTACTCTGGGGTTTCTACTTTCTTCAGTGCATGCTTTGAGCCTTTATGTGGTTGTTGCCAAGTGCCAACCATATCGTTCCTTTCTTTTCAGTTTTGTAACTTAGAATTTTCCTTCCTAACTTAAAATTCTCTGCAAATAGATCAGTGTTTTCCAGTCCTTTTTGACTGCTTAACTCTTCTTCCATGGCTACTGAGACTGTTGCATCCGATCATTCTCTACTTCCTCAGGTATGTCTTTCCTTCAACTTTTCAGTTTCTTGAGTTTCTGGCTAGTTTCAAAAGGTTTGTCCTTGTTTTGGGGATTATTATCTTGCTTTGCTTTGAAGAAAACTTCTATTCTCTCGGTGGTTTTTATTTGGTGAGACTGAATTGTGTTCAAAGAAGAAAAAAGAAGTTAAAATCCATCCAGGTTTTCAATTTACTGTTCAACCTGTACTTCATGTTGATGATTTATTTAGAAGTCATTCATCAAGAAATAGACGCAAACCAGAAAGTAGTGATGAACGGAACTCCATGAATCTTCTACTGAATAGGGAAAAGGTGGAGTTTTTAAGAACAGAGGAATATGAATGAAACTTATATAGCTAGGAAACAGAAGTATTATTTGTAAATTAACTTGAAGCTACGTTTTGCTAAGTTAAAATCTTATTTATTATTATACTGTCCAATCATCTCGAGTACTGCTAGTATTTTCACGAACACTCTAATCTCTTCCTTGATTTTCTTCACGTCACTTCCTTTTGAACTTATTTTCCTTTGCCTGGTTTTTATTTGGATATAACAGTATCTTTTTAGAGAATAGAGAGAATTTAAGGGCCCGTATTTATTTTGAGTTCATTTTGAGTCTTGGTTTTTAAGGACAAGAGTAAATATTAAGTAAAAGAAAGATTTCATTTCCTTTGTTTTGAGCATTTTCAAAATTTTAAATTGAAAATCTCAAAACGAGAGAAATGACATTTTGTTCTGTTGAGTTTTTCAGTTTAAAAATTTGAAAATGCTCAAAACAAGGGAAATGAAATACTTTTTTTATTTAATATTTACTCTTAAAAAACAAGACTCAAAATAAATTCAGAAAAAATAAAGATAACAGGCCCTGATCTTCCTAAACTGATCCTCGCCTAATTGTTTTACTGCAGCAAGTCGAGAAGGAAGAGGTGAAAAAAGTTGAACAGGAGGATGTTCCATCGCCTAAGGAAACTAAAGTTGAGGAAAAGCAAATTGAACCTCCTGTGAAAGCAGAGGCTGAAGAAAAGGTCGAGGATACGGCCGTTGAGCCTCCAACTGAAGAAATTAAGAAAATAGATGATAGACCAGTAGTGGAGCCTTCTGTGAAACATGAAAACGCAGAGGAGAAATCGAAAACTGAGTGTGGTAAAAATCCAGACGTGGAATCCAAAGTGGAGATTGCCGAAGAAAAGACTAAGCTGCTGCCGGAGATTGTTGATGTGCCTAAATCAACACCAGTTGAGGCTGTTGCTTTGGCTGAATCAGAGCAGAAGATAGTAAATAAGCCAGTTGAGCAGCCCCCAACCGAAGAAATAAAGATAAAGGAGGAAGCTACTGTGCCTGAACCAGAGACGGCCAAGATTGCAGAACCAACACCTGATGAGATTAAAGGTCAATCAGATGAGAAACAGGAAACTGGAACAGCCAAGAAAACAGAGGCAGCAGCCGAAGAAAATCCAAAGGAGACACCAGAGGTTGTTCATGTGCCTAAATCAATACCAGTAGAGGGTATTGAGGAAAAGGCAGAAAAGGCAGAAGACTTGCCTGCCAAAGATGTGGAAGTAACAAGCGAAGAAGAGTCAAAACCAACTTTTTCAGTCGATGTGCAACCAACAGAGAAATCAGAACTTGCGGAACAGACTGAGAAAGAACCTCCAGCAGAGGAGCCACCCAAAACAGTTGAGGTTGAAACTCCAACTGACAAGGCTGAGGAATGTTCAGATGTGGTAAAGTCGGATATTCCAGAAACACAAGTTGAAACAAAAGACTTGGAAATCTCTCCCACTGAAACAACTAATGTTGAAAAAGAAGAGAAAGAAGCTGTTAGGGAGACTAATGCCTCTGCCGAACCATCAACAGAGAAAGTCGAATCTGAAAAGATAATAGAAACCGAACCCCCAAAAGAAGTTGACGATGCCGCTAGCTCCATTTCTAAACCTGAAGTTACAGAAAAGGAAGTTACCCCCAGAGATACGAAACCAGTTGCTGAAAATGGAAGCAAGAAAGACGAGACAATTGCTTCTGCTGAAACCTGCAAAGAAGCCGTAGAGGAAGGGAAGGTGCACGAAGTAGAAACTAAAGAGGCTGAGAAAACTGAAGATAAACCGAAAATAGAGAAAAGCATACAAAAAACTGAAGCCGAGGTTGAGCAGCAGCAGAAACATGTAACCGAGGCTGCAAAAAATGATAGCGGAGAAAAAGAAACATCCCACGAAGCACCTAAACAAGAGGTTCCTGTAAAGACAGCTCAAAAACAATCGAATAACTTAATTAAGATGGTGAAGCAATCACTAGTGAAGGCAAGGAAGGCAATCACTGGAAAATCGACAAGCTCAAAAACTCCAGCATCTGAAACAAAGGACGATGGCAAAGCTAAATAGCGCGTCAACTCTTATATATAAGAGAAGCATAAAAGGTGAACAACACTACGAGTATTACAAAAATTTGTCCAATTTCGTTTTTCTGTGTGCTTTGTAGAATTTGTGTCGCTGTTTATTTGTTGGTTTGCCTGCATGAAATGTCTTAGCTTTAGGTATACTGTCATTGCCTTTCTGCATAATATGCATACTAGGAAGATTTCTTTAAATTTTCTCCCTTTTCTCTTTCTTTCTTCATTGAGATTCATTTGGGAGTGTGTGCCGCTGCAATGCAACCAGTCATTTAATTTATTGTTTGATGGTGTACATACAGTTCTGTTAAACATGTATACAGTACTGTTATTGTGTAACCTGTGCAAGCATTTTCATTTCTAGCCTGAACTTTTGCTTAAAAGCTCATTGACAAGTCAAATTTCATTTTCAATCACATACGCACAAAGATTTATCGTTCATATTTCTTTATAATTTTTCTTTGAAAATCAATTCTGAAACACATTATTAAGGGTTGTTTGAGATAGTTTGTCATCATTACTAGTTTTTCGAAGCAGAGAACACTTCCAAAAAAATAACCCAAATGCGTTTAAAAGCAATTTCTCAATGCTTTTGACTTTTCAGAAGCAAACCCAAACGAGCCCACAAGACATATACTCAATGAGTAGTCCAATGAGGCCTAAAGTTTGTATAAGCCTGAGCCAGAACGTGGCAAACTGGCAACTATGGCATGGGTTAAAAAAGTGCATCTCCTTTTAGAAAGCAGGCAACTTGGCAGAAGAGAAGATTATTCAAAAATAGAAAGAGAACATGATAAATACAAACAGACGCCCCACATTTTCCAACAAGCACTTGCACCAAACGATAAGGGAACATGTTTTCTTGACATGGAAAGCATCTATACCAAAGAACAGCTCAATTATTTGGCTGCACAGAACAGGTGCAATAAATTCACCCACTCATGATAGATATTCTACAATAATCAAGAGAGCAAACCCCAAAAAGCGGGAATAAAGGCAACATTCTTAAAAAGGCAAAACGGGGGGGGGGGGAGGAAGGCAACATTCTTCCTCCACTGGATCAAAGCAGCAGCAGGTGGACGAGGTGAGAAGCATACCTGAGTGGTGAAAGGTCTGAGCCTTACGTGTAAGACATGTCGGGTGTTATGTGAACCCTTGTGGCCCGGAGCAGGCCAGCCAGCTCATGTGTGCGTGAATTCTAAACGAAAAACAATCTTATACAAGTTCAACACAGATGCTGTTGAAAAGGTAAAAAGATCTTACAAAATATGAGGGTGTATTTATCAATCTATAAGTTTTGTTCAACTTGATATTACATCCGCAAAGTTCTAAGTTCTACTCTTCTGATGGTGAATACAACTGCAGGAGTCATGAATTTACATGCCAAAAGGGGAGGAGATCACAGTTTCTCTTCAAAATATCAAGACCTGTGCATTTTATAGTTTACAGGTCCAGGTGTTCAGATTCAGAAAGCTAATACTGTATTTTTCACCTCGCTCAACGATCTATAAAAGCCTGTTTTCCATAACTACAGCCGTGGGCCCTCTGGCACAGAATGAGAGCTACTGTCGACCGGAGCAAGCCATTCCATGGCATCAACGATATTTAGTTCTTTCGTTCAATCAGAATCTGTGCGGAAATAAATCTCGATTTATTACTGACTGTACATAAATGGCGCATGCATGTAAATCAAGGGACAATGTGATGAGCTAACCGCCTTTTGTGCTAATGTCAGTTGCATTGGCAGGGTTAGTTTCTGCATTTGCACTAACATCAGTTCCTAGCGTATTCTCTTTCACCTCGGCAGGGTGGGCGAGAACCTCAGATGATTGCAGCTGAAGAAGCGAGAGAATTGGGGTAAGACATTGAGAATAACAATGAAATAGAACCCTCCAATAGAGAAATTCATTGAGCCAGAAGCTCCTAAGATCAACGAGGGAAATAATTGGTTAAGACACAGATCAACACATTTTAAGGGAAGAAATGTGTGCAGAGTTGTATTCTCTTCACTTCCCTACACGCATCCATATATTAGAATATAAGTTTCTCTATTTCATCCTTCCCTGCTGCCCACAGGGTTCAAGATTAGAGCTTTAGAGGCATATTCAAAATTTATATATTCCTATTTTGTAGTTCAATATTTCTGATATAATTACAACAGTTATGCAGAAACAGAAGTATCATTTCTGGGGCACCTAACTTGAAACAAACAAAGGATTACAGCATTGCAGGACAAGAATAACATGGTATCTCATAAATGCATAAAATTGGACCACATGTGTAGCCTTACAATTTGCAAGAAGTCTAGTAAGGCTTTTCATGATACTTAATTTTCTAACTATTCCTACAGTTAATCTTATAAATATAGATAAGAAAATTTTATTGTAATGCAACCCAAGAAGGTCAAAATGCGTACATAAAATATTAGTGATGACTTAAAATGTAACCCAAGAAGGTCAATATGCGTACATAAAAATATTAGTGATGACTCTGTAATCAATTAATATCCATCAGCACTTACATTTTTATCTTTTATTTGAATAGAAGTCGGATAAGAGAGAATCAAATAACTTGCTGAATCTGTATAGCAGTATAAAATGATTTTCCACTGAGGCACCAATTAGGCATAGTATGAATTACTTGAAAGAAACCCAAAGTTGTGAAGAAAACAACAGCAAAGAAAAAGTACATGATGGGGAAGAAAAAAGGATAGCAGAGATAGATAAGCCACTGCAACAGTGATTTTGTTTGTGCAGAGTAACAGGGTGGGTGATCATTTATCTTATTTGTGGACACAAAAACCTCTAGAATTTGCAAAATTAGTGTAGGTGTGAAACTCTTTTGGAAGTTCAGAATTTCACTAGGACAAACAAACTTAACTGCAGACCATTAGCCCCTAACGTGCTATCAAGCTCTGGAAAATACCATAAAGCTGCCCAATTTGCCAAACACAGCATCAGGCATTAAAACTAATGACATAGCAAATAATCAGTTGCGTGAAACAACAGCCACTTATGACTTAAGAAACAAGATTTAAGAATTCTTGAAAACTCCAATGCCTAATTGATTTCCGTTCTCCTTTTCTATCAATTTTCTCACATTCAAAGTAGAAAGGACAAGTGGAAGACGTACAACCCTTGACAACCTAGAAATTCATGTAATGCTGCTCATTAAGTAATGGAAAACATAACTTTATCAGAACATCATTTTATAGCATTCTGAGTCCTCTAATAATTTGCCCGGCCCAATGACGATTTTTCCAAAAGTAAATGGAGATCGGAATGAGGGAAAACACGAAACACGAGCAAACCTGACTGGATGCATGGCTCATTGAGCTGCTAGCTTCAGCATTATGCATCCGCTGTGAATTCTTGTTAATTGGGTCCTTGGAATTCGTGGCCAGAGATGTACTAGGCACATCTAACTGACTTCCACCCGTTGAGGTATTTAAACCCACAGGAGAACTTATTGGTGGGCGACTGGCTCCAGGAACAAAGGATGCTAGTGGAACTGAGCCTGGAAGTCCATGAGTAGGATTCCCAAATACTTGTCGGCTAGAACCAGCAATTCTGGGAAAACTTGTAGGCCCTGCCATTGGAGAAGAGAAATGTGTTCCTTGCATGGGAGGAACTGGAAAAATAGGACATCCAGGAGTTCCACCGTTCATGTCCAGTATACCCATCCCGAAACCCATTCCCATTCCCATTCCAACGCCCATGGGTGAGAAATGTGGCATGTGAGCGGGATGTATGTGTTGCATTCCTGTAGGATACATCATTGGGGGCATGCACAACCCAGCTCCCATGGACATACTCTGGCAAATCAGGAATATGCAGGAGTTGTAATTGCATAGATACAAAAACACTAATCCACATTGGTTAAAGTCAATGCAAGAAGTAAATGTCTATTTGTAAATATAACAAATTTCAGACAAAGTGAATGCAGCAGCATCTATAAAAGAAGTGAGTATAACTGAATCTATATCTTGTTATTTTGAATCAAAAGCCTCCAGTCATGCCATATTTGGATGAGGAATGACGGGAAAAGATGATTCAAAGGCAAACAGTTGATGTTTGGAAGGAAAAACACTGACTAAGAATACTTGAGAGAAGCTTTACCTTACCTGTACTTGAAGCTGAAGGGTCTTGAGATATTCAATGGCTTCATCAAGCATTGAAGCTTTATCCGCCTGTTTGTGATAGAAAAAGTCATAAGCACCATTAACTTTGAAGTTCACAAATTTATAGGAAGAGATCTAAAATCCTGTTGGAGGGAGAGCTGAAGATCAAAGGAATGGTTGAGTTCACTGATTAAAAACTTCAGATATCACTGCTCTCAGTTTCTGGCTTTCTGCCCTTGAACTTCAGTTTCTGGCTTTTAGCCCTTAATTAATGCTTTAAGCTGGAGGACTTGTGCTACTTATCACGAAGATCATAAGAAAGCATGATTCATCGGACTGTACTTTTACCTTATTGCAGTTCGGTATAAGTTCTTGTAATGCACGCATTTTCTCATTGATCCTATCCCTTCGCCTCTGTTTACACATTATAAATGGTATGATCAATATACATACATTCTGATAGTGAAGAAACATAAGACGAGATCTATTTCAAACATAGTTGTCACCGCTCACCCTTTCAGAAAGATTGTGAACTTCTGCAGCTCGGCTTCTCTTGGAACCAGTACCTCCGCGAGCAGAAGTTGCTTTTTTGATGCTAACTGATTCATTTTCAATATCCTGCATATAAAATCGTAAGATATACTGAGAGATCAGTTGAAAGGCATTATGAATGGGTTTGTTCTTCACACGTACATCACTAAGGCAATCAGACTCTGCTTAACGAAATTTTCTCTTGGAATTATGCATCTGATCACATGAAGCTCTGTCAGCACTGTTGCCAGAGCCTACAGAAGAAGATGCGACCACAGGCTCAACTGTTTTCTCACTATCTGGAACTCCATTACTTGCATTTGGAGCATTACTTTGAATAATAGATCTAGGACTCCTAGCACAAGCTTCTGGGTGTAAACCCTCCTTTTGCTCAGCAGGAATCGACTCTTGAGGTGGTTTAGATACTGGTGGTCTTGAATCGAGCTTGTTGGATACCATAGTAGATGGAAACTGGATGTCCATATCCTTTTCCATACTCTTTAACCCTTTAAGAAGCGTGGATTTGACAGGGTTGCTGTTATTGGCAGAAGAAACTTTCTCATTATTTCCTATCCTTTTCATGCCTGATGACCCCAAAATAGCCATTCTATCAGTGTTTGGAAGGTTAG
>CAVNYN010242690.1:0-19014 GCA_963692815.1 Nyctanthes arbor-tristis | reverse complement strand
CCCCCCCCCCCCCCCCCCCCCCCCCCCCCCCCCCCCCCCCCCCCCCCCCCCCCCCCCCCCCCCCCCCCCCCCCCCCCCCCCCCCCCCCAAGGGGTCAGTGCACTACAGTAGGAGTCAAAAGTCTTGAATGATCAGGTGCTAGGGGATGCAGATTATATGGCGAATCCGTTTGGTTTACAGAATATGATAGATAATCATTCTTTATTGGATAGTCATTGGTATCCGTGACACTGGAAATTGGTTACACATCTAATAATGACACATGTTTAGATTTATTGCTGGATACCGTTATGTCACTATGGTAGCAATAGCCGTCCCTGCTCTTCTATTGATGGAAGGCAGTAATTCTTTCACATGAGGTAAAACTCTTGAGAGTTGTACAGAAGAAAGACGAGGAAAAGAAACCAAGCTCAGCTATTAGAAACATCACTTAGTCATATATTCAAGCTAGCATAGATTTGATTTTAGCAACTGGGAGAAAAACATCACAGAGCTCTAAAATTTTTCAGAGTTTATTTTCCAATTTTTTAACATCTGTCTGTCCTCAGATAACAGAGGAGGAGCTTGTGCTAAGGAATGACTAAATCTCTTTTTCTTTTTCTTTTCCTCATGTTAGTAAAAACAAGCCCTAGTCTTGCTGATGCGGCTCTGGGAAGAATTGCACAGGGGACAAAGATTCTAGCAGAAGGTGGCTATGAGAAAGTATTTCGGCAGACATTTGAGACAGTTCCTGAGGAGCAACTTGTTAATTCATTTGCATGCTACTTATCCACATCAGCGGGTCCAGTTATGGGTGTTTTATATGTCTCCTCTGCAAAGCTGGCATTTTGTAGTGATAATCCACTTTCATACAAAGCTGGTGACAAGACAGAATGGAGCTATTATAAGGTATGTTTAGGTGCATTTAAGTATCTATTGAGATATATATCTTTGATCCATACTCGATATTTTATTTTATAGTCACTAATTTCAATATCTGCATATGAAATTTAGAATTGAACAGGAACTTGTCTGAAAGTTTATGCTTAGTTTATATTTGGGTGTAGTTGATGGTATACAGATTCAAATGACTTCAATTTCTTGATTACTTATCTTTGCTTATCCTTGAACCTATAGCTGCCTTTACTTTTCTACCACCTGTGCTCAAAGTGCCTTGCAAGGTCTTTTCCGGTGACTTACAATTTATCTTTAGACAGGTCCTTGTGTCCTCGTTTGAGCATTTCATTCCCATCTTTCACTCTTATCTCTCTGAAATCTGCGGGGCAGTGGGGATTATGGATCTTCTTAAAAAGTTCTGTCAAGAATTTTTGTTTGACTTGATACTGCTATTCTCAATAATGTTCTCTCCTACTTTCCTTATCCGTGGGAGAAGTGGAATGTTTAGAAGGAGCAAATATTTCTGAAAACATTTGAGCATGTAGGAAGTCTATTACTTTCATTTAGGATCAAGATTTATCTTATATATTGAATTTTGTTTTACTTGATGTTTGATTCTCATTATAATTTCTCATTGTAATGAGATTTTGCGCCCATTTGCAAACTCATTTTAATGAGTTCTATTGAGAAATAAGAGAGAGAATGAGTGGGTTTTAATGGCGGAGATTTGTGCAGTGCATGATTTGATTGGTTTGACAAATTTTTATTTAAAAATAGAATTGATTTGCAAACAATGGCTTTAATAATTCTCATTATAATAAGAACTTGTAATTAGGCAATTGAGTGGTGTAAAATTTATTTGAACTTTAACTGTGTGTTAATTGAGTAGTTGTCAAGTCATTGGTAGGTAAATTATAATGAGAATCAAACATTCATTTTTATTTAATCAAAATTCCTATTTTTTGCTTAAATGTTCACTTGTAGTTGGCTCTGGAAGGCTTGAAGTCACATACATAAAAAAGACCTTGGATTTGTGCAAGGTTTTCTTACACTTCTGCTCACCCTTCTGCACTATTACATTTCATTGATTAAGTGCTTTCTTGTTTCTCACTGGAATTGTTTAGTGCTTTAGCAAGCCGTTAGCATAGGATCAGTAGTGTATACTAGTTATCTTGCTTTTCAACTTTTATCTGTTATTCATACTGAATTTCTGATTGTGCTTTAGCTTAATTTTGGAAATTTAAGCACAAGATCATAGTAAATTTTCCTGTCGTTGGATTTTCATGGCTTCTTTCTACAACATAATTATTTAAATAATGAATGAAATTATTTTGCTTATAGGGCTCTTTTGCATGCTAATACCATGACTGACTTGGTTCATATTTATGAGTGTCCTGTAATGGAGCTCTGAAAGTATTTAAAGATTTTTGAGTTTTTTGTGCACTATTTACTCAACTGTTTAAGCCTAGGAGAGCCACCTCTTTATTCTCACGACCTGATGAGTCTCTGTTTTTGAGTATCTTTATGTGCTTTTGTCTTGAAATTGGAAAGCAGAAACTGGAGAAATTCAATTTTGCTTTGGCCTCCCACTCCTGGTTTATTTCCTTACGTGGACCTTTTAGAACCATATGTTACTGCGTTTTTGTATCTATCCACGGTGTTATACTTTTAGATAGCCTATTGTGTTCATCTTAAAATGAATACTTGTACCAGTGATAGAAAAGAAATGATAAATTGTTGCCATCACTGAAAACTGGTAAGTTTGATCCACTATATTACACTTTTTGGATAAAAATAAGCCAATGTTGGCCATCTAATTCTATTTCCACCACACCACACCCCCCCCCCAAAAAAAAAAAAGAAAAAAAGAAAAAAGAAAAAAAAAACAGAGAGAGAGAGAGAGAGAGTTGGGTCAAACAAATCGCAGCTACATATTTCTGGGACCAACATGTACTACTCAAATATCCACCATTCAACTCCACTCATTCTCTCTCTTATTTCAGAGGGAAAAAAAAAGGCTTCGTTTGCTAACAGGGACCAACCAATGAACGAGTTCAGATTGGACTTTTATTATTTGTAATTGATGATGAATAATAGAGAATATATAACAAATAGGGAAGATCACTTAAATTTAAAAATATATATATATATATATATATTGTGCATAAGTAAATAATTATAACATTCACTTCTATTTCTAAGTAATGAATTACATTTAACTAAAAAATTTACTTGTGTAAAAAAAATTGCTTATTTCTTTTATAGGGGAAAAAAAACACATAAGCTAAGCACTTCTAAGTTAAGAATTCTATAACTAAAATATTGGAAAGTTAGCAAATCATGAACTGTGGTAGAATTTGGAGACTTTCAGGGTACCCGATTTTAGCTTCTACGGTATATATCTTAGTTCCAGACCGTGCTTGCTATAAAAAGTAAATATACAGGATGGACATTCTACCTGTCCCTCTTAATACGTATGTACCCTCCCTAGTTGTTTTTCGCTTAATGCTAACTTCCCTAATCCTATATAAAGTGGACCCAAGACACTCTCTTGGTGTCTTGTTCTAATTAGATTTTACTCTTTGAATCTTGAACTTCTCATTATCAGGAATGCTGGACTTTTCTGGATTCATCTGTAAATATCTTGACTATTTTGTAGGACATAAGTATCATATTTACTGACATTTTTATTCTGGCAAACTTGGTGCACAGGTAGTTATCCCCCTACATCAACTCAAAGCTGTTAACCCTTCATCTAGCCGAACCAATACAGCTGAAAAGTATATCCAGCTCATATCAGTGGATAATCATGAATTTTGGTACATGGGATTTTTGAATTATGATGGTGCAGTGAAGTGCCTGCAGGAAGCCTTAGTGGGAAACGACTTGCCATCCGTTTAAAGTCTAGCCAAGGTTTCATTTCTCTAAAAGGATTTGCAAACTCCCTCTTACCAAGAGATTCATAAATGTCACAGATATGGTAAACTTTCGAAGCATCTGAATTTGAATAACTAAGAGCATATTCGTATTTTTAAGATATTTATTTCCTGGATGTGTATGGTCCTTACATTAAGTGTGTAACATTTTTGTGTCCGAGAAAGCGCTGTGAGCCATTGTTTTGTACTTCTACACCATTGTTTTGTACTTCTACACCAGTTTACTTTGAATAGGACAAAAGCAGCTCTAAACCTTGTAATCACTGATCTTCATTTTGGTAGTTTAATGTTATTATTCTTTTTAAAATTTCCCAATGTTGGAGGTGGAATGGTGGGTTGCCTGAATTGAATTTGCTTGATTGGTACTTAAAAGAGAAAAGGATATGCTAGACTTCATGATTTCAGCACCTTTAGTGCTGAGAATTTTCTACGCCTCCTCCCATGACCCCACCGCTCTCTCCAGTTCTCTTCCTGCCATTACCTTCCAGTCTGCCCGAAGCCAACCAATTCTGTTATTTTCTTTTATTGATTAGTTGTCATTTGTAAAGATGAATACTTATACATACTTGTAACGTTTGAACAGTAATTATTCTTCTCTCTTTATATCTGCCTTGCCTGTTTGTCTTAACATTCTTGTTAAGTTTGGTAAACAAATACATGCTCTACTTTCTCCAGTTGCATTAAAAGGATTGAGTAACATTTATATGTTCTCCTTGTATCACTTATTTGCTTCCATTTTTCCTCAGTGTACTGGAAGCAGATTTAGCTGTAAGACATTATTCTCTTGTTTTAAGAATGTGAATTGCATTGGTACTGAATAATCTGCATTATTCTCTGCCCAACTGGTTCGTCTAATTCGCCAATTCTTGCATTAGTACTGAATTAACGGCATTATTCTGTTGAAAATTTTGACGCTTTAAGGATTGTTTTAGCTGAAGATGACCTGGTTATTTTGGTACTTGGCCATTTGCCCGTTTGACGTACAATGTGTGCTGTGCTTGGGATTTCATTCTTGCATTAACATGTGAGGAACTTTGGTGGATGTTGCGTCTCCTTGCTAAGACAGTCTACTCATGCGTTGTATAGATGAAAGTCGAAAAGTAAAAACTACAAATGGATGGTTGAACTCGACTGAACCTCCTTGTGTCATTATGGTGGTGAAACAGCTAAAATGACTCGTGTAAAATTTTCTTGCTAGAATGGCATTGTTTCCTTTAGCCAAGATTTCCTTCATTGTAGATTGGAATTCCAATATGTGTGTGTTTTGCGAAAGTGAGAGAATTACGGGGAAAAGGGAACAAGATGGTGACAAGACGAAAGGAAATATATTTTCCCACCTGCAGAAACAGTGGCCCCAACAAGAAGAACCTAAAAACATATTGTTTTCACATACTTGTATCTACATGGAGGTACGACTATCTCCTATTTTCTTATCTGTCTTTTATTTCCTTATTTTTCTTTTTCTTATCCCGGCACAGCTAAGGTTGACAAGACGTTAATCATAATAAAGATACTTTTTTGTGGGCATGCTTTCCATATTATAAGAACTTTCATGAGGGTTATATAGTAGAGATAATGATGAGGCTAAAATATTAGCCTTGGTTTACATGAGGATACTATATTACTACGTTAAAAAATTGTGTTCGTCGCTCTATTACTCGCTTTTTGATAGAGTAGGTGACGAGGACACTAACTTTCGACTTTGAAACCTAGAAGGCAATACATGAAAAGCATAGTGATTCGCTTCTATATCAAAATAGAATATATCTTGGTAAGATTGTTACTATCTGAGTTACAAATACTTGCCAACAACTCTATGCCGTTGGTTACTGCTTATACATCTCTATTTTGAAATAATAATTTACAAGTTACATGGGCTAGTTGAGAATATATTTGATGCTGCGTGAGTACTTGGTTTGGCAAGAAACAGACAAGCAAATATATGAGGTCAATTAATTGATTAATTGGAACCACTGTAACCACTGTAACTACATGTCTTAATTCATATATCGGCTAGGAGTATTGACAATCTTGATCTAGAGATATTAGGTGTTTCCATAACACACTCGATGTATGTAGTGCATATTTCTCTACCAGTTTCAAGGACTCACATATGGAGTATTATCCATAAAAAATAATCTAGTGCCACATGCATGGCACCTGATGCCATACGTCTAGGTGGCGTGTATTGAGATACTTCACATTGCTATAGTTTCTCATGTGGTGTGTTTCAATGCATGTTACATGACCGTATGACATTATAATATGGTACTATACTGGAACTAGTAGTGTTTCTATGAATAAAACTAGTGAAGGAGAAAGCACCACATTATAAAGACACCCCTTGTCTCTAGATCATTCATTCATTTGGTGTATTGGGTTTTTGATACTATGAGTATTTGAAAATTTTTTTCTAGTTTAATGATGTAATAATGTGGATGGACAAGTTTTAATTTGCATGCGTTCTACTGTCAAGTTGAATTCCAAACAGTTGGACGGAGAGAATGGGAGATTATGGAGATCTAGTGCTATCTTTAATGGTCTGCTTGACAATAATTTGAGGGGGGTTAAATGTGCTTTGCTTTTGCAGCTTCTATTCATCATTGCATTTGATTATTTTGGGTTTTAGCAAATTTTCAATATTAATCCACAAAGGGGCTTGTTAGGTTACGGATTGATTAAATACAGGGCGCTTGTCTGAAACATTTGGACTCGCTAAAAACTTTGCTAGTTTTCTAATGCCTTAATCCTAATCTTAATTTTAACTTGGCGTAATTAGCTCACATTATGGACATGAATACAAGTACCCGCGAAAGCAGAATGGGACATTTAGTTGCAGAAATCAAGAACACGAATCAAGATATATATGTTTGGCCCATCCCGAATCTGTCCCGTAATAATATAATAATAAAAAATTAAAAATAATAGTCGAAAATGAGAATGTGAAGGTGCTTGTGTGAAATAGAGCAGTTTCCTTCGAACAGACACAAGTGTGTGACTGTGGGGGGGGGGGGATGGATGTCAAGTCATACGTCTCTCCATCTTCTTGGCCGTTTTAAGGGAATCACATGAACCCCGTCAGTCGGGGACCCTGCTATTTTATTGCTAACATCCATATATATATATATATATCCATTAATTGGTCCTTAATGAACTATATCCTACTTGTACAATTTTTGGCACGCACCTATACACAAAATGATCCCCTATCAGATGCACATATAAGATGTACAGTTCATAAGATTTTTGTTCACTTTTTTTTTTGTACATTTAGCAAAATTCATATTTTCGTTTTGTGAAAAGGGGGAAAAAGGAAAACAAAGCAAATGTATATGGGTTTGATCGAGTAGTTTTGTGCATGTGTGCATTTGTGTTTGAGATTCAACTTTTTCTTTTCTTTTCTTTTTTCTGCGGGATATATTAATTGCAGTTTTATTATACAGCATGTAGATTGTTGAAATAATAAAAAGTGGTAGACTAATGGCATGCACGATGTAGTTGAGGTCTACTGGTGGCCGGTGGTCTTGGACTTTTCCGGGGAGCAGGGAAGAAACAGAGGTAGTGCTACTGTAAAGATTTTTCTATAGTGTATATTGGACACATTTTTCGGGGGAGAGGGGGTAACCATAGAAGAACTAGCTGCTGTAATGGAGTGGGTGGTGGATTCAAAGGCAACGGTAGGTTAATGGTATCAGATGGAGAAAATAATGGTAATGGGAAAAACATGAATTATTATTCTTATTTTGGAAGGGGGGAAATTAAATTTTTATTTTTGGAGAGAGAATGATACCTTATGTCCCGACAATTAATTTTTCCTATTTTTGAAATTCACCTTTTGGAAATTTGGAAATTATACTTGAGAACTACCATACTTATGATATATATACTCTTTCCGTGCCACAAAGATAATTCACTAATTATCTAATATATAGTGTGTTTGGAAACTTGGTAATAAATCAAATTTTATTATAATTATAAATTCATGCATGGCACTATTTTGACTAGTTAATAGTTTTTTTAAAATAATAATAAGAGAATTCATTATCATTCATAAATCAAACATCTCTACGTCAATAAATATTTCAGTAGGAGGAAGAAATTCCTCATCACAAAAGTAATCAGTCCTAGTAGACATAGGTAGAGCGGCAAGCTCGCGAGCAACTTGGTTAGTCAATCTATTTGACTAATTAACAGTTAAATCATAATTTTATAAATTTTGAAAATAAAAATATGATAAGACGAAGTGGCAGTTTATTTGTTATATAATATATAATTCATTAGATTATACAGCTCAATAAGCATAAATATACTTACGATAATTATATTCACACAACAATTTTTGTCAATGAGACCACATTTTATTCACCCATACAATTATTATTTACTGAACAGTGCCAAAGACTACTCCATCCATGTAAATTTTCGTCCATATATCTCAATTAATTGTAGGTCACTTTACTTTTAGAAAAATAGTAAACTTTAGTTTTCTTATATGATCCCATATTATATGCATGTGCATGATTATCAACAAATCGAAATTTGTTTCTGGAAGGAAATCAACAAATAGAATTATTAAAGTGAAATTATAAGAAACTAAAAGGTTATATTATAGCCAAGACTAATGTGGTTTAACGGCGTCCAATGAACTTCCCACACCCTTGATTAATTAAGGGTTTGATTTTCCTCCCATACAATCTTTTTTTTTTCTTTTGTAATTAAGGGGAAAAAAAGAAAGGCTAATTAAAGTATGAAAATGTCTTTAAAATTTACTTTTCTAATAATATTAATTAATTTGCCAAAGAGACTTTAACCCGTTTTAGATGGTTGAGGCTGAGACTCTAAGATTTTGAGGTTCATTGTTCTATTCATTTACATTTAATTGTAGTTTGTAGCCCTGAGGTTTGTATTATTCACTTATTTGCATTGTGCTTCAGTGTTGTGGATTAGTTTATATTGTGTTTCAATAAGGCATATCTCTATGCGCAATTGTAATGTTATGAACGTTTATAATTTTACTTAAAAGAAAATTAATTTGTTCTTAATTTTTTAGAGAATAGAAACAAACCTATCTTTTTGTGGTGAGACGAAGGGAGTATTATATATATAGGAAATGGACGATCATTAATTAAGGTGTTGAATTTAGCTAAAAAAGGATGGAGTTCGAGGATCAGGAGGAGCAGCATGAGGAGGGTGAGGCCGGATTGCCATCCCCAAATTATTCAGTACTAGCAGTGACCTCCAACTCTACCGGTCGGCCGGCGAAAATGCCTAACCCACCAAAAACATCACTACCGAGGAAACCCAGGTACAAAGAATGTCTGAAAAATCACGCGGTGAACATCGGAGGGCACTCAGTGGACGGCTGTCGCGAATTCATGGCAGCCGGAGCTGAAGGCACCATGGACGCACTCATTTGCGCCGCCTGTAACTGCCACCGAAATTTCCACCGCAAGGAAGTCGACAGCGGCGGCGGCGGCGACTTCCTTCACCACCAACACCGTTTACTCCTCACCCACCACCCTCCCGGGCATTTCAGCTACCGAAGCCCAACTGGGTATCTCCACCACGTTCAGCAGCAGCACCCGATTGCAGCAGCTTGCGGAAGTGGGGCGAGAGAGGAGCTGGAGGGATACTACTCGAACCCGAGCAGCAGCTCAGGGAAGAAGAGGTTCCGGACCAAGTTTACGGCGGAGCAGAAGGAGAAGATGCTGAACATAGCGGAAAGGATCGGGTGGAGAATGCAGAAGGAAGATGAAGAACTAGTCCAACAATTCTGCAACGAAGCTGGAGTCAAGAGGCAAGTTTTCAAGGTGTGGATGCATAATAACAAACAGACTCTTGGTAAGAAAACTTCTGAAAACCCCACTGCCTAGCAACTAGCAAGAGAAGAGACGATATCATTTAGTTAATTATTATTAGTAGTGTGTTATTATTAATTACTTCATAATTATTCTGTAATTAGGCTATGCACATGAAGGACGGAGATCATTTCTTCCAATTTGATTTGGGATTTTCTGCTGATTTGGTTTGATTTGATTGATTGTCATATATGTAACTTAATTACTAGTAAAACTAGGGTTTTCTGCTTTACTTCTTCTGGGATTTTATCCATCTGCTTAAATATGTATTATTAAAAAAAAAAAAAAGTTAATTAATTTAGGTTTCCAGTATAAATTTTAAGGAATAGGACGTTTAATTTGATGATCATATATAAGTATTCACTTCTTTCAAGTTCAAGGTGCTATACTACTGGTCGGCCCTTCGAGGTTTTATAACCAAACAAGACAGTTCAAGAGTCGTCTTATAGAATAGTTCTGAATTCCGAGTTAGTGTCACCCAATTGTGAAATTGATTAACTAAAGTGAAGACAAACCTAACTGGTTAAAAGAACGAAGTAATTCTTCATTAAATGTGGGTGGGAAGCTCTCATATTTACACCAATTCCTTTTCCCTGATATTAGATTCATTAATGATATCACAGGCAGTGCACGCGTGTATTTCCTGTATCTTCTTCTTAGATCCACTCTTTAAATTACGAAGAATGTACTCTAAAAACTTGAAGGTAAAGGAAACAAAAGGCTGACTGACTAAAGGCACCATTCATCTTTATGGTCTATTTGTGGTACAGTACTTGTTCAACTCTTTCATGGCTTGCACTTAATTGCTTTCTTAGCCATAGCTATTCAAAGCATCTACACTTTTGAATTGTACTCTCATGTTCTATAAGTGATTTGATCACTAGACCATATATAGAACAATGCTTTGTGTTATACGTACATCAATATATTAGCTAGGGTTCATCACTAGTACTTTCATCGAAAATTTTTGAGACTCACTACTGTCCCACATATATGGGTGCATGTATGCGATCAGCGCGTGTCAAAAAACTCATATAACTAATAATCTCAATAAAATGTAGAGAATACGAGATTCATTTTATTGGATGTATTACTAGTTGTGGTCTCACACGTAAAAACTAGTGGTGAATATCAAAACGTGTGAATATAAGAAGAGTGAGTAGTATTGTTATTCAAATTGAATGCAAGTCCTGTAAAATATGTGGAAGAGATTAGTTTAACTAATTTTTATTTAATTAAAAAAGTAGAATGAGTTTGCAAACTGAGGCTAATTAATTACTGATACTAAACATCAAACGGGTCGGAAGCTTGCCAAATGGAAGCTCCTTGGATGCATGGTAGATGAGTGTGCACATTGGGAAGGACAAAGCTGAAGTAGAGTTAGGTTTCTGTATGGCTCCAAATTGTCTTCATCCCATATTTTATATATTTTATTTACCGCATTATTTTGCATTGGGAAGGAGAAAAAATGTAGGCATATATAAATTTAAAAAAAACAGAAATACAAGTAAAGGCAGACAATTGTTTGATGTTGGAGAAAGTCGATAGATCCCGGCCAGACAGACTACGTTAAACTTGCTCACAAATACACCTTTTCCCTTTCTGATGTTTCTTAGGGAACATGTGGGCACTCCAACACAAACGCAGATATTGTGTTGTTTCCATTTATATATACCACTCCTAATTAATATATATGATAAGATGTGTATGCGGAGATTCGATGTTAGTTATAAGAAACAACAACTTCTTGTATTACTGATGATGATCACCAGAATGTTATTAGATAGTTAGTTGGTCAGTAACGTTATTTTAAGTTTTCTATCCTAGTTGTAAAATCAGTTCTCAAGTATAAGAAAGAGTTCATGGGCATTATATCTCCTGCCCGCATTTCTATGAAATGCAATTGGGATTTTAGGAAAAATGGGGGGTTTTGAGTATTTTTTTAAGGAAAAAAAAATGAATGGTAGGGAATGGATTTGAAGTTTTTTTTTTTTTTTTTTGGTTGAAAGTGAATGGATTTGAAGTTTTGAATTTGAATAGAGTGATAGAATTATTAGAAAAAGTGGGGTAAGCTGAGACTGCAACAACTGCAAAAGATGTATTATGTGTGGAAGATATTTCGTGTTTGGAGTGATTTCCAGTATCAGTTAAAGCTGCTGCACATATATTATACTGATGATTGTGCTCCACCATTTTCTCTAATTTTGTCAACCCGTACCATCATTCCCTTTGAATTTTCTTTTTGAAAGATTTTAAGCTAGTGTCGGTCGTGTTATCGCTTGAGGCTAACTTACAGGTTACAATTAACCATTCGTGGACAATTTTTTTCTTAGGAGGAGCTAATCAGGAAAAAAAAAAACAAATTTTTTAAACTGTTAATTACATCAGATGAACCAATCAATAATTAACATGCAAAAATTAATTCATAAATTAGACCGAAACTATATAATCATATCAGTTAGCAAAACTTTAATAAGACAAACCAACAAGACTAATGAGTAAGGGTAAACTATATTATAACTTGTGGTGAAATAAGAAGGTTACAAAAGTTTCAGAAAACCACTATTATCTTTTTCTCGGGCCAAGTAACCATAATAAAAACAGGCTAAAGTTAGACTAGGTCTAACATGAAAATTCACCTCCTTTATCTGAGCGCTCGAGGCATACAACTCTTTGGGCAAGAAGGGCCCTGTTTTAAACGAGTTTCCATAAACTTTTCATTTCTCCACCACACATCCTCTCGCATGCCATATAGTTTGTTGACATTTAACTATGTCCATTCCTTCATTTCAAATTCAAACAACTATCATATTTTCACATTTTATTCATATTTATTATTTACATCTCCAAAACTACGTGCCTTCAATAACAAATCTCATATTTTTGATAGTTCATCTTATCGTTATTTGATTTATTTAATTTAATTAATAATAGTGTGTGTATATATATGTGTGCCTGTGTGGTTAAAAATACTCTTAATATGTCACAATTTGTAAGCTAGAACACAGCAGAATGGAGGATCAAGTCTCAATGTTACCCTTTTTATTCTCGTTGCAATTTTTAACCTTCATGTAATTTGGTTCAATTCAAAAGTATTCTAATTTGTGATTAATATATATTAATATATATAATCACTATGAGTACGTGATCACTCTTGATGTTCTAACACACTATTCACAAGTGATCAAATTAAATGTTGGCTTTAGTTAATTGAAACCGAAGCTGCCCCGTCCCGTCCTGTATCGTCTCACCCAACCCAAGAGGGCTACCAAAAATGGCTGCCAGAGCCATTTCCAGAGGATAAAAAGCTACTAGAAACGGCAGCAGATATGGGGGGTGGATCCCCCCATTTTGGGCAGCAAATTGGGGGGTTTCACCCCCCATTTTGGCTACTGGAATGACAGTTTGGCTGCCGGATGCCATTTTACTGCCGGAATGGCAGTATTTTGTTGTCATTCCGATAACCAAAATGGGTGGTGGAATCCCCCATTGTGGGCCCAAAATGGGCAGACGTCTTGGGTGGGGTGGGGTGGGGTGGGGTGGGGTGGGAGTTTTTTCTTGTCTTTTTTTTAAATTTTTTTATTATTTTTAAATATTTTGTTTTTAGAATTAAAAAGTTAAAGGACATAATCGTAATTTTATATGAAAAGATGAGGGAATAATGATAAGAGGGACCTATTGTGTATATTTATAAAGGGTTAGGGACCCAGGCGAGTGAAAAAAAAGGTTGAGGACATATCCGATTCTAAACCTAAAGGTTGGAAACCTTTTGTGAAATTAACCCTTTTGAAATCTGATCTTTGAAAAGTTTCCCAACGTGGTCGCATTCTTGAGAATTTGGTCAGCATTTATTTGTAGGTTTCAGCATTTTTCCGGTCCAACAAATCCGAACCCTTCAAAAAGTGCACGGTCCAGCATAGAAGGCCCAATAGTTTTATTTTGAAAATTAAAATATTCAAAAATAATAATCACAGTCTATTACAAACAAAATTCTAGTAGTCCAAAAGTATCATATTATACTCATCAGTAAAAATAAAAAAAACTGATGTGTGTGTGTGTGTGTGTGAATTCCTGAAATGCAATTTAGCGTTAAATTAGACCCACATTTAAGTTCTTGATTTATCTGTAGTACTTCCGCCGATTGACATGCTGTGATACGAACATAGAACTAGTTTTTGCTAAATAAATACATACATAGAAAATTGCTTTCAACATAAATATATGTCTAGAGATATGTACAATGTCCAAATTACAATTTGAAAAGATCTTTATAAAAATGACACTTACAAAACTAAGGCAAAATTAAGGCAAATTAACATTTTGACAAATTCAAATAACAATGTATAATTCATGCGACAATCCAAGTTTTATTCACACTCACAAGCACACACGCACACAAATCCCTTCAAATCATGTATAATTTTCATATCAACACACCAAATTCTTGAAACAAACCCAATCAAAACCCTAATTTTTCCACCCCAGCTCCAGTAGGGCCGTTTTCACAGCTACCTCCTTTTCCATTTTTCTCTGCCTTGAAGCATTTAAGGTATTTACTTTCCTAATACTCACAGGCTTCACCTTGCTGCCTTTATTTTCAGTTTTATAATTACCTCTAATGGATGGAGGGTTTGCTCGATCTGATCGAAGTGTCTTCATCCAGTCGAACTTCTTACCATTTTCTGGAGCAGCAGTACCCATTATTGTTGAAGGTGTGTTCTTTGGGTGAATATTTGCTTGTTTCTTGATTTCCTTTATTTGAATGGTGGTTCCTCCTTCCATTTTAATGCTTATGTTAACCTCAGATAGCATTTTTCTTGGAGGTTGATTTTTTGAAGAACTAGGGTTGGATGGTGTAGTAGCAACATGTCTTTCTTTCTGATGTTGATAGAGCCTATGTAGTCTCAAAGCAAGATGATAAATCTCATCCTTGATTTCTTCCTCCAAGTCACGTGCCACATCAATCTCTAGCTCATTACGGATCTTCAATTCTTCGATAGACATTTCGATTTGTGCTAGTTATAGTCGATATATACGCAAGTATATTACTACTTCAGCCTGAAAAATTCAAAGCCTCATGCATCATGCAAAGTTCTTGAAGTCACATATGTTTAATTAAGGAAAATTTTAAAATACTCTAGGATCAATACTCCTATAGCCAATGAGAAATAAGACAATCAGATATATGGGTCCCAATTAAACAATTAACAATTAATGCCCATATATCTATTTGCCCGTTCTCCGATGGCCTAACACAAACTGAACTCAGTATTCTTGAATACAGAGTCTTCAAATTCACTCTTGCATTTAAACTCTGTCGATATATCCTAATGCCACATTAATCCACTTGTACTAATTTTAAGTTTAGATGACAGGTTAAAATATTTATTTACACTAGAAAACCTTCCATCACATGCATGGAGAAAATATCTCGTACTCTAAAGGTAATCATAGGTTTAAGAGACCAAAAAATGGGTCCAAAGATCCCACGTATTCACAGGCAGAGGTAGGGTTCATGGTGGGCCTGGCCCTAAATTGGACCTTTTTTTTTTAACAATATATATAAATAAAGGGTTTAGTTGTGTATAATATAGAGTTAATTACCTAAAATGTCACTATATTTTCAAAAAATTATCTCAAATTCATTGTATTTTAAAACTCACTCGATATACCACTGAACTTGTGAAAGTGTTATCCCATTTTCAACTCCCATTAAAAATATAATGGACTTGATGACATGGCTAACGGAATTTACCACGTGGCATTTTGACTGTTATTTTTTTAACCGGGTGCTAATGGAGTGGCAAATAAGATAACAATTTCACAAGTTCAGTGACATATTGGGTAAATTTTAAAATACAATAGTATATGAGATAACTTTTTGAAAGTACAGTGGTATTTCGGATAATTAATTTTGTTGTAACTTTATTCTATATGAGAAATATATCTTCAATATTAAACGATCGCGTTGAATGTTTACTGTCAATATCTAGTATGATTATTACTCTATACTTAGTATTTTGCCTTTGAGAAACTTTATTTGGAGTATATCAATAGTATAAATTATGCTCTCAAATACATTTATTGATTACCCATTGAAACTTGACAATGTGGATGATCCTATAGTTTGTACAGAAATTTATAATGGGAAGAGCTTCCATCTACTTTCTATTAAAATGAAGCACGTAACTTCCTACCAAAATGTAAAAAATAATGCTGATATTTTAAATCTGTTTTGTTCCATAAAATCTAAAGATGCAATAGAGCATGCTGCTGTTGATGCGTAGGATGGTAATGATGAATGAAAATATTCTCTTTCTCCATCACTTTTTCTCTTTCCTCCCCCTCCCACTTTCTAATTTTTTTTTTTTTTGAAGCAACTTCTATATAATAATATGTTACATAAAAAAAATTAAAAAAAAAAAGTTCTCAAGTTTTATAAAGCAAATGTTTCAATATACAATCTGATATAGATCATAAAGCGGTCATCTAACAATGGAGATACATTTTTCATATAGAACAACGTTACAACAAAATTAATTATCCGAAATGCCACTATACTTATGAAATATTATCTCGCATACTATTGTACTTTATAAAATTTTCTTCATATGTCACTGAACTTGTGAAATTGTTATCTTATTTGCCACTCCATTAGCACCCGGTTAAAAAAATAACAGTCAAAATGCCACGTGGTAAATTCCGTTAGCCATGTCATCAAGTCCATTACATTTTTAACGGGAGTGAGAAACGGAATAATGCTTTCACAAGTTCAGTGGCATATCAGGTGTGTTTTCAAGTACAATGATATTTAAGATAACTTTTTAAAAGCACAGTGTCATTTCAGGTAATTAACTTTATAATATATGGCTCACCCCACCAACCCACCCTTCTAATAGTGCCAGGCTCCGTCACTACACGTATTGAATCTTCATTGATATGGAGTAAATATATACACACAAAAACAGTAGTCCCAAGAATATTGACAACAATCGTAAGAGAAGAGATAGCTAGAATAAGGAAGAACCTGTGCTGCAATGCTAAAATCCGGAAAAGAAGAAAACTCCAACTCCCAAAAATTTACCAGAATCTGATGAACTCTATTGATCAATTTAATTATCCTTTAGAATGTGCACTATAATACTTATTATATGCTGTGACTTGTTGTACTTCATGCAACTAAATATTTATAGACGAGCATAAGACGAAAACGAGTTCAAGGACTTCGGACAAGTCACCTGCCGCCTTGTTGGAACGAATACGACATGGGATGGAATATTTAAGGATGGAGAAGAGATTGATGTCTTTATCTTTGTTAACTGATTCGATTTATGCCCGAAATGTTTCTGCATAAAATGGGAATTTGAGGGAAATTAGTGAGGTTGAATTTTTCTGGACATCTTTACGTTAAAGGCATAAATTTCTTATTGTATTCTCTTAAAGCAGAATCAAAATGTGAGAGTAACAGTTGCACATGTTTTGATGTGAAATTTCAAAGACACGAGAAACACGCTTAATGTATAGCTAATTTGTTTGTAGCTAGTTTTCGTGTTGTCCAAATCTCAAGCCAACAGAGTTTGGGTCAGTTCGGGCCGAGTCCATAATCCACCCGACTTGCTCGATACCCAACCTAGCCATAGAGATCAAATAAAAATTTTTAGTACAAAATTAAATGTAGGGTATGGACTGAACGGTATATAGCACAATGTTGAGCAATGGAATTATTTAAGTACGTTAGCTGATGGCGTCTAATGACCCTAAAGTAGACCAATAAAAAGTTAAAAATGTATAATTGTACAAACGAGCTCCCACATTGTTGTCTGATTCGGGATTTTTACACGTAAGTTCTTACATTTATAATAAATCAAAAAAATATTCTCAATTGTATCTATTTTAGTCTTGGCAGTAGTTATTCAAAATAAATTGCAAAAATACTTTTTCAATTGTAATTTGTTACACTAACTATATTCTTTTAAATAAAATGAGTTGTAATTTATCAATTAATAATTAAAATAAATATTTTTCTAGTCACAAAGGTTAATGGCGGTGTATTGGCTAATTTGCACATATTCATTTCGTGGCCTAATTCGATACCAAATATGGGCAGATCATGTTAGGAATTAGGATGGTGGGTAAAAGCCCATCACCAATCCCGGCCCGTAGGTAGAGCCCCGAGCTGGTGGACAATTACCCGCCCATAGGTAGACAAAAGTCTAAGGACCATTGTATAAATAAAAGCCTTATTAACGCATTATTACTTGACATTAATAAAAAAGTTTTATTATTTTTTCATTAATCATTAATTTTTTCTTTTCTTATAATATCTTTCATGATTCGAATAAGTATTATAGTGATTAAGTTCTTACATTCTAAGTAAGAGCTTTTCAGTTTGAATCACACTTACCCTTTTCTTATATTCTCTTGTATAAAATATAAACACACATTTCTTTTAAATCCCCCAACCTCCAGCCCCCGCCATTAGACTGATGCCGCTCATTTGCCGACGACATCACTGGTGACGGAGACCACCACCTACAGAATTCCGGAGATGAAATTCTAGCGACCTTGCTCAAATCCCCTTTTCTTCCTTTTTGTTTTCCTCTTTTGCTCTTTTTTCTTTTCTTTTCTTTTCGTTTTCCCTTTTTTTCCTTTTTCCTTTTTCCTTTCTATATTCACGTAATATAGTTTTTGTGGAACAATGTAAGCTACGGTTTTCTAAATTCGTGTAACAAAGTAAATATAATTTAACTTCCCTAACAATGCATATCACAATTTTTTATCTAACAATGTATGGTACACAACACAAAAGTATAGCAGACCTTTTAATTCATAATAATAAAAATAATGAATGTTACACCTTTTAATTCACATAACAAATGATGCTACATAATATAACAGACCTTTGTTACACACGTGACATAGATTCTTATACACATAATATAATTAGTAATACACATTAAAAAAAATCTTGTTAGACAAAAAATGTTTATTGTTACCCACACATCACACAATTTTAAACCACATTACAAATGTTGTTGTACACATAACATATACTTTTTCTCATATAGTCCACATTATTACACAAGTAACACGTCTTACTACACATAATCTTACAATTTTAAACCAAATATTGAGAAATATGGTGTGTTACGCTTTTTAATCAAGGACATAAATTGTTAGACATATAACAAAACTTTCTACATACAAAATAAAGATTATTACAACATAACAGACATTATTATGTACATAACATAGCTTGTTATGTACTTAGCAAACTTTGCTTGCTGGGTGAGTGCCACTCGATTTTCCTTTTAGGGTTTTTTTTTTTTTTGGGGGGGGTTCTG
>CAVNYN010242683.1:0-14269 GCA_963692815.1 Nyctanthes arbor-tristis | reverse complement strand
GTTTTTTTTTTTTTTTTTTTTTTTTTTTTTTTTTTGGGTTTGGTTTGTGAGGGGTGGGGGGACATACGCACTATCACGAGCGGCCACGCCTATTCAAGTTTAAATCTTGATGTATGAGGTAAATTACAAGATGTACTTGAGATTAGAACCTTGATGTTCTCTAACTGTCTTTGCCAATCCAACTGTGCCTCAGAGCAGCAGAATTACTCTTCTAGTTGTACATAATACCTTAGTAATTAGTATGTACATACCTTAGTAGATAATTTGTTTAAACTGTTTGTCATACCAACAACTTTTGGGGGTGTAAATTTATGAGTGTATGTATAAATTTTACACACTTTTGCATGTATAAATAGCTCTATTTTAACAAATTGTCAGGACTTGTATAGTCTAATGGTATCTTAGTTAATTTCGCACAGCTTTGATTAATGGTTCAAATCTACACCCCTACCATCTCCCTTGTAATATTCAAAAAGAAAAAAAAAAATTTGACATTTTAGAGTCAAAACTTAAAAGTTATTATATAGCATATTGCTTTTTTTGAACAAAATTTTGACGGCAAAAACGTTAAAAAAGAACATAATGGTAGATGAGGATATTCTATAGTGTCCATTAGACACAATTTTATGGTGTTTGATAGACGCAGTAGTAGCCTCTTATTATATACATTCAATAAGAAGCTGTCACATACTCCATAAGACTCCATATCCATAGACGGACATACGGCAGAGGTACAAATACGCGGGCAACTATGTTCTCTTTTTTTTTTTTTTTGGTTTGAAATAAATTTATTTGATATGCAAAGCCGTAATTTTGTGTTTACAAGTTAAAACTGGATTTGTCGATATGTGAAAGCCAATTTGGCAATCTCGCTCCTGAATTATTATTATTTTTTGTTTTTTATTTTTTGGCCTTTTGGGTTTACAAGTTGATATATTAGATTTTATGGGTATAAAGAAATAATTTTGTAAAGTCCTAATTCGCTACCCATTTTTTGGGTTTATATTTTAAATTAGATTTGTTTGAAATGTAAAGCTTAATTTTGTTTCAATGATTTCAAGATTTTCAAGATTTATGTTAAAGTATGATCTTATGTAACATTCCACAAAAATTTACAATAAATTTTACTAACTTATAAGACGTGTTCTTTTTGCAATTAATGAAAATGCTAATTATGCTAAGTTTATCGGAGAATTGTCATTTTTGTAAATAATTAATTGTTAGATTTGCCAAGTATAAAGTCACATGTCATTTTTGCAAATAAAAAATCCTTATTTTTGCCAAGTGTCTAGGAGACTTGTTAGCTTTGTCATTAATAGATTTCAATGACTAATTAAATATGATTAATTCTTAACCTCTATAAAAGGCCAATTGATCTAAAGATTCCTTCACCCATCACCGTCTCTTCACCCTTAACAAAAAAAAAATATATCTATTGTTACCTATTTATATATTGTTTAATTAGATAAACAAATGAGGAGATTATTTCAAAAATAAGAAAAATTATTGTGTCGAGAAGATCAAATTAAAAGGTGAGTAACACGTGCTTTGACTCTTTTTCTTTGGCTTTCACTCTTCGAGACTCGTTCCTTCTTTAAATCTATTTGGCATTCAATTGTGCGTAATTGCTTCCTATGCTTCTATTGTATTGATTTGGCATTCGATACCTAAGTGTGCACACTTGTCTTTAGATAAATGACTGTTCCTTGCTCTTTGGGGCATCTCTGGTTGCGTTATCTACCTGTTTTGAATTGTATTTGTATTGCTTTGTGGTACTATAGCCTTGCTGTATGGTCTTAGCCATTTATACATTTGTATCGTATGGCTTACGGGTAGAGACTAAATTAGTGATGTGCTCGAACTTTGTGCCTTTGTATCTTTGTCATTTGATGATCTTTCTTGTCTTGTTTTGCGTGGGACAATACATGTGGTTATTCATTGGGTACTTTGTACTCACCCCTTATTCTACAACCTTATAGGTATCGAATTAAAAGTTTTGTGGCCGGATCGTCACAAGGATAGAAAAGATACATGTATGTGATCGAGACTTCGGTACGTGACCGAGGTTTCGTTGTGGGTGGCCGCAATGGTTATTATAAAATAATATTGAATGTAATACTTTTAAATTGTATTTGTAAAAGTCTCGCCTGCCCTCGATTTTAATAGAGATATATATTTAAATGTTTCTGCGACCTTTGCTTTGTGATAATATGGTAATGAAATTGGAGGCGTGACATCTTATCTGGTAGTTTGATCACAACTCTCAACTGCGATGAAGAAAATTCCTAGCCTCATCCCTGAGAAATGCCACTCTTCACTCCTATTGCTGGAGAGAGAGAATAAGAGAGCACTATATTATGTCATACAGTCAGACATATTACATGATTGTAGTTTCTAATGTAACGTGATCCAATACATGTCACATCATCGTATGATACCATATAGTATCATACATTTAACATTAAATCATTTTCATACATATATTAGCAATTGTGAAACCTTTAGAAAAAAAGTACAAGAGAACCATGTCACGATTCCGATCACGTGTATGTATAATCTTATCAGACTTATAGTGAGAGATTGGGGCTATCAATAGTCTAAGAATTGTATAGTGAATGATGTTGAAGGAGAAATTTAAAAAAAAAATTTAACATAGGATAAAAGAGGAAAATGAGTATTTAAAAAACAAAACTATTTTCTAAAAATGGGTAATTTTGAAATATGGAGGAGAAAACTGATGCCCAGAAGGTGTTGGGCGGAGCTCTTGAAAAAAGAAGGCCCAATATCAGTGAGGGAGATGGGCCAGTTGGCAAAAGGCCGAGTGCGGCCCCGATACTTCCGTTCCTGCATCAACGCCGCTTTGTCCCCTGTCCACTCCTCAAAATCAACTCAACTTGGCAGGGGATGAGAGACTAAAGCATCTCAATGCAACGTTGATTGGAGAAATCTTTCTGTCATATCATTCAATAAAAAATTAATACAACAATAAAAAAAGGGTAGATTTAGATAATGTCATAACTCTTAACCAAAGTCTATGAACTTGTTTGAAGCTCATTATTTCTTCCCATTATAATTTCACTGACCACTGATTTGATTGTTGATTTGACAACTGCTCAACAATCACCACACATTTCAAACTTTAATTAAATCTCCACCATTTATTTCAACTCATTATAATTTCCTATTATAAATTTGACGTCATAATGAGAATCAAACAAGCTCTATATCTATCCACTCTTATATTTTCTCATTATCTCTTTCTCACTACTGTATCAACTATATCTTGACAAGTGTCGTACTACTTCGTGCAATCCACGTGGCGATTAGAGATGTCTTATACCAATTTTCAACAATTCAAGCTAGGTAAGAAGCAATTCATCACCTTACACTATTGGAATTATATGGAGGTGAGAGACATATAAAATGTACAAATTTTAAGGAGAGAAAAAAGTAAAAAGGAAGATAGAGAAAATTGAAATTTATACATTTTATGTGTTTATTTTTCTCATCCACGACAACTCGATACTACACATTTGCATTGGAGACGGTAGAATTGAAAATTCAAGGTTGAAGGTTGATTGACAATATTTTGATCCGGAAAAATGTACGTGAAATTTGCACATACCAAAAAATTTTTAGAATCTCCTACAAAAATAGATACGATTGTGGGAGCAATCCCCCTGCTTCGATGCAGGGGGCGGGGAAAGTGTAACATCCCCGAAAATTTAACCCCAAATTGTGCTACGTGGTCATTAATTTGGAAACTATCACTTGAATCACGTTGGAAGACTTCAAGATTTGCGGTTAATTAAAGATGGTAGTCCTTGATTGACATAAATGAAAGTACGGGGACTTAATTACAAGGCGACACAAAGTACAAGGATTTCTTGAGCAATAAATGAATGATCCACATTGAGCCACACAGCCTGGCAAGGTGTACGGCGTCAGGTCGTGCCACGTGTCGCAATGTCATTGGTGGAATTCAAATTTTATTAAAACTAACTCAATTCCAACTATTATATATAGGCCTATTGGTCCTCAAACTCCCCAAAGCAACCAACAATTCCCTTTCTCTCCCAAAAAGCTTTCAAATTCGTCCACCGCTATGGTAGGATGAAGATTAACCCTAAAAACTCACTAAAATAAATATTTGTCTCTAGAAAAGGGTCCTTATCATATATAGAAAGATTATAACCTAATGAATAGTTTTAATTGAAGAATTTTAAGGCTGTAAAGGCGTTTTCCACTTGGAATTATTCAAGAAATATTTGAGGTGAGTAACACATGTATTGACTCTCTCTTTGAAAATATGCTTCTCTTGTGAATAACGCATGCCTTGGCTCTCCCCCTTCGAATCTCATATCTCCCATAATTCTCTTTGTTCAATAGTTGATTGTAATTGCTTCATATTCTTCTATTGTATTGATTTGGCATTCGATACTTAAGTGTGCACACTTGTCCTTGGATAAATGATTGTTCTTTACTCTTGGCCATCGCTAGTGACGCCATATACCCGTTTGCTCTGCTATCTGAAATGTTTTATGGTATTATGGCCCTGTTATGTAGTCTCGGTCATTCTGATCTGTTATTGAATTGTATGGCTTACAGATAGAAGCTAAACTACTGATGTGTCCGGGCTTTGTATAATTGAATCTCTGAATCTTTGTGAATGACCTTCTTTGTGCATAAAAATATCATCTTCTGTATTATTTTGCGTGGGCCAATACATGTTGTTATTCACTGAGTACTTTTATACTCACCCTCCAATCTTCTATAATTTTATAGGTATTGGACTTAACAGCTCTGTTGCCGGATCATCCCAAAGATGGAGAAAATACATGTATGTGATCGAGACTTCGGTGGATGGCCGAGGTTTCATTGTGGATAGTCCACAGAACATTTAATCATCAGAGTGCACAGTGAAAGCGCCTCAATATTTTGAACTATATTTGTATTGATTTTTAATCGTTAAAGGCTTTCGCTATTGTTAAAATTTCGTTCGTGACAGAAAAGGAGGCGTGGAGGTGTTCACCTCGACAAAGTCGCCCCTGCAAAAACTTTTTGAAACTCAATTTTTTTTCTTTTGAAAATTGCAGCCGCATAGAGATTGCAGAAAGAGAGAGTCGGGTGGAGAAGAAATGGTGTAATGGGAGATGAAAAATAGATCAAAAGACGGCCTGGTATGGTAATCTTTGAAGCCAATTTACAATTAATTTTTAAAGCTCAAAGTCTAATTAACTAGTTTAGTTTCAGCCCACTTAATTTATCCCAGTTTCTTGCATAGTTATGTACGTAAATTCCCAAAGATAAGAAAATTTCATCATGTGTGCATGAATTTTGTACATTAATATTTACTTAATTTTCTAGAAAAAGAAGAAAATTAAGTCGTCAAATGAGGTTTTTATGCAAAAATTTAACAATAATTTACTTCTTTTTAAACTTGGTAAACAATTAAAGAGGTTAGTTATTAGCATTTTCAAGATGTCCATATATTAACATTATATTAGTTTATGCAAATGACATTTCAAACATGAACTTAAGGTGATATAAATGACATGCTAATACCATGTAAATATTTCACCAATAACCTTCTTTTTAATTTTATTTGTTTTCATTCTTCTGTATTTAACATTTGTATTAGACGTTCGCCACTGTAATTCAGGTTCTCTCAAAAAGGGATAGTAGTTGCAATCATTGATAAATTAGTTTGGATACTTGGATGATTATTTGTGCTATTTTTAGTGTATTATGTACATATACATTGCTGTAATTTTATAATAATATATGTGACATCCCAAATTTTATAGATTAAGAGTCAAAGATGGACTAATTAAGTTAAGGTCAAAGTTGAAATAAGATCCATTAATTTAATTTTTGGGGTTACCATTTAAACAATTAAATAAGTTTGGGATTTATATGAAATTATATTATAAGTTGGTAGTTTCAATAAAATAATGCATGAAGTTAATGACTGACTTATAGCAAGCAAGAAATTAAGGGACTTAGGTACAATTTTCCTAAATATCTAGATATTTCTCTTGCATTTTGGGATAATTAGATACATTACATACAAACACACATGGAAGAGAACGGGGGAGAGATCAAGAGAGACCGAGAGAGGAAGTTGGGGAGATAAGAGTCGAGGAAGACAATGGGAGCAAAGTTTTGGGAAAAATTAGAGAAATTGAAGAAGCTAAGCAAGAAGATATCAATATATGTAAGTATTACTCTCCTTCAAGCCTTGGTTTCATATAAGTTTAAGTGTTAATTTTCTCCTAGGATTGAGAAACTCTTTACGGAATTGAGTAATTGATTATGATATAGTTTTATTGGTGTAAATAGTGTAAAATTATGGTTAGACATGAAAAATTGGAATTATTGTGCCTAAAGTTTCTACCCTTCCAACTTTAGAAGGCCATAATTGATTGTATAAGTGGAATTTTAACAACATACAAGTTGGAAAATGATCTCCTATGAGTCTTCTACCATCCAAATTCTGAATGACGCCATTTAGAGGCCGATAGGAGTTTTTATGATATATTTTGTGAGAATGGTCAGGGCTAACCAGAGAGCAGATTTTCAGTTAGTGGAGAAATATTTTGGTGCTCCTAATTTAGTCTTTTTGAGCTCAATTTCATATATAATGAACTTATATAAGTGTTTTACTTTGTGGGAAGGTTTCATAAACATATGACACAATTCTTGAGTATAAAATGGTCTTAAAAGCGCACTGCCCAAAACAAGGGAACTCAATCTTTGTTGAAGAGTTGAATTGTGTTTTGATATAATAAGTGGTACACAAAATTGATGGAAATTTCGTATAGGGTTTATGGAAATTTTTCAGTGTACGCATACTAAGTTGTAATTTTATTTACTACACATTTTAGTAGTATCTAATTTTTAATTGGTTATGAAATTTGAGGTTTATGATATTATTATAAGAATTTATAGTGGCTAGTATAAAGATGAAATTTTAGATCGGAAGAGCGTCAGTAGAAATTTTATATGTAAGTTGATTTTATGATTTTATAGAATAATACCATGGTATTAACGAATTTGGGTGAAGTTGAGAATAAATGCAATTAAGGAATGACTTAATATTTAATAGCAAATGTGGAAAGTTGTTTTGGGCTAAAGATTTGTTTTAAAGATGAAGTGTTAGTTTTATATTTGGAGAGAATTTAAGATTTTAATATATGATATCATTATAATTCCTAAGATGCAATGAAGTATAGAATAATCGTATGAAAATAGTAACTATATATTTAATTGGAAAATGAAGCAATCTTAGGAAATTTAATGAAATAGAGAATTTGTAATGCCAAGAAATTTTCATGTTTTAGTTTCAGTAGAGAATTGAGTTATATATGTGAATTAAGTAATAGAAAGGAATTAAATGTGAAATAGAATTTTTATATAATGTTACAAGAAATGATAAAGATTCAAAGGAAATGAAACACGAAAGGATCTACGTTACTACTTAGCCGGTAAGTAGAGCTTTTCCTCTTCTTTTCTTTCTAAATGAAATATATCATGCTTTGATTTCACATAAGTTAGCAATATATTATGATGATTATGTATTTCCATGAAATTTCAGAAAGTTGAGATTTTCTTTAGAAAAGTTGATGTGAATGTTTATATGAAATGATGCTTTATGATTTTAAAGAAATGTTTGAGTTGAAACATGATTTTAAAGAAATGTTTGAGTTGAAACATGATTTTTAATGCATGAAAACCCCCTAGGTGTGTTTCCAATGTTATGAATATGCCGCCTACGTGCGAAGGGACCTTTGGCTCAAGCTATTAATATGATATGCCGCCTACGGGCGAAGGGGCCTGTAGCTCAAGCTAACCAATGAACGCCGCCCAAGTGAAGGAGCCTAATGTACTAGTTATGACTCAAGCTGGTTGTTGTGCCGCCTAGGGCGAAGGGGTCCTGAGGTACCCATAGCCCAAGCTGATATCTACGTGCATATGACTTAATATTATAATGATGAGATGTTAGATACTCTTTGGAGAAGATTCTATGATGATCTTTAAATAAAATGATTTTTATGATGTTTTCAAGTGAATTTTATGATTATTATTAAATGACAGATGTTCACAATATTTTCTAAAGGATTTTATAATGATTCTTAGGATGACATGAATTTTCATGATTTCTAGCATTGCAAAGATTCCTTAAATTCTTATATATGAGATGGATTCTACTTGATGATGATATTTGATTTATGTTGAACATTATTATGAAAACCCATAGGTTATTTGTACATTTTATATGATATTTTTGCAAAAGATGTATTTTTTACTTTCCGAAGCATGTTTACTTATAAAACGCCACTCACTGGGCTTAAATAGCTCATATGTTTACATAAATGATTTTCTTTTCAGATAGCAATTGGAGTCCAGTCAACACATCAGTATCTAGTTGCTATTTTCGAAAATTGAACCACCACCTAATGAAATGAATTATTATAGGGTTTGCTATTAGTATGATTTATAAATTTTTATGGGGTTAAGCTACTAGTATAAATTGAGAATTCTAAGTAAAACATACTTGGTTTAGTATAGTTTTTCATATATGAAAGTATTATTATTGGTGATGGTGGGAATTATTATACTGTTAAATGTATTTGGGTTGATGTTGAGTATTATACCGGTTGGTTGTTAATAAAATAAGGGAGATGCTGTTAAATTTTCCTAGGATCATTAGCATGTGCACTAGCCTTGACAGTAAATTCTGACTTCTAGTTGGAATTTATCGTCACTGTACGTCACACTTCTAGTAAATTAGAGATGCTGGGAGTAAGGCGTGTTAATATATGCGAGAAAACATCTATAGAATAGTATATATTATTATATATTTACATTACACTTTCTGTATTTTCTTATCAATGAGTTTAAATAAATGAGAATACAGGAAGATAAATTCAAATGTCAAATCATCTCCACTCTCGAACTTAGATTAGCATATTTTTTTATATATAATAATATACTTATGATCATTTTGTCCGATCTAAATATTGGCATATAAAAATATTCAAAAATAAATTTGGTGCTAACTTTACACATGGCTTTTATGTTTAAAAAAAAAAATTACACATGACTTTAGTATTTTTTCGCCCCCTCAACATGTAATTTCTGGCTTCACCACTGCTTCAATGTTACAAAATTATTACACTTAGGAGCTAAGGTTTCATCTCCAAAGTACCTAAAGTCTTCTGGCTAACCTGAAAATTCACTACATTTAATTTTTTGTTGTTTTATTATTATATAGATTTACTACATTTGAGCCGTAAGTATATAACTCATGTATTATGTTGGCAATATAATTAAAAAAAAAAAAAAGAAGAGGAGACTTTATTAATTTAACAACCCATAAAATCTTAAAAACAAATTAAGCAATGTGGTCGTTATTTTGATAATGATTGAAGAATTAATTGAATTGTAAAGTTACAACATTATCCAGAATTAGAATGTGACCACGTGATTGTATCGGAATTGCGTCAATTGTAAAAATATACAAAATTATTACTCAAATGAATGCCAAGAATTAGAATGTGACAACGTGATCATATTGAATTGCATTAATTGAAAGGTTACAAGATTAATCACCCGAATAAATGTTAAGAATTAAAATATGATTATTGACAATGTAAATGTTATTTTGGCGATGATTGAAGAACCACTTGAGTTGCCATATAATTCAAATATTGTTACTCGATTGATGCCTAGACACAAGAATGTGATTATTGGGTAGTATGATTTAAAGTATAACCACCTAATTGAAAAACCACGTTGAATGGAAGGATCTTAAGTAACATATATTAAAGTACAATGACTTCACTGAACGTGGATTAAAATACAGTGACTTAACTATAAGACAACATAAAGTATAAGGACGTGTTGAGCAATAAACGAGCGAATCTTATTTTGCTGCATCACCTCCTGAAATATACGGCGCCAAATCGCGTCACGTGTCGCATTCTGATTGACGAAACTCAAAGATTTATTAAAAATAACTAAATCCTACCAATTATAAATAGGCCAAGGGGTCCTCAAAGTTTTCCCAACATCCAACCTATCCCTTCTCTACCCCAAACTAACAATATTCGTCCAAAACTATGGTAAGGAGGAAAATAACCCTAAAAATCCACTAAACACTTAGTTTTACACTTGAAAAAGCCCCTTTCTATATATAGGAAGATTCAAACTCAAAGAACCACTTTGATTAAGGAATATAAAGGTTTTGAGGGTATTTGTCAACAATTCAAAAAATCTTTGAAAAAATCAAGCTAGAGAGGTGAGTAACTAATGGTTTGATTTCTTTTTTGCATTAATGAAGTTTTGATAAGATAAACATGGATTGTGATTGAAGTCTTCCATGAAATGAACCTGGATTTTGATGCATTAAAAAGAAAAATTGATTTATTACATTTGAATCACTAGTTGAGTGATGCCGAGATGGGCGACGATTAGTATGATATTTGCTTTGTATTTATATTGCTCTATGTGAAAATTCTAGTACAGGTCAATCGAGATTTCTAGTACGGGTCAATCGAGATTTGATTGTGAATCCACAAAAATGTTACATGACCATGATTGAATTTATATTGAATGATATAAATCTTGTGAGCACTACGGGTAGTAGTTTAACTAGTGAGAGTCCTCTTGTGCATTCAAAAGCTTTGTGCATTCTATGGTTTTCTTGAAAATGAATTTTCTAAAGGAAAGGTGAATCAAAGGATTTTAATACTCATTGAGTACTTTTTACTCACTCCTCTTTTTTACAATTTTGTAGGTGATTGAATGCGTGATGATTGAGAAGCAAGCCATGAGTTGGAATATGTCTGCAAACATGAGTAGAGTTTTGCATGTAGTGAATGCCTATCTTTAAACTACTATGAATACACCTATCAACTTAATATCTTTTGCATTAATAAGTATGTTCACCTCTCTATAATATATATTTTTACGCCTTATAATGTATAAGACAGAATGAATATGAAATCTTTGTATTGATTGGAAGCTTACCCTTTAATGTAAAAGCTTTCTAATAATTTGGCTCAGATAGATAATCAATGAAATATTCATATTAATATAACTTGTTATGTTATTTATATTTTATTGAAAAACCAAGTTACAATGATTTGTTTTAATTAAACAACATGCTAGTTTAAGTAATCAATTTGCCTTATAGAAGGTTAAACCATCCACCATCCCCGCTATTTTTATGAAAGCTTCCGCTAAAGAATCTAATACCCGATATAAGATATTCAAGAATATCGAATATTAGCAGGGGTGTGACAATTAAAACTTAGAGTTCTATCTTAAAAAGTCAACTTGTTAAGAGGAGTAACCCAAGTGCTTATACGTTAATTTATATTTTTATATATTTAATCGACTTGGATTTATCCCTTAATAGACTTTACATTTAGATCAATACTAGGATCTAATGATTGAATTCTTAAATGTATAATCTCAATAATCAATTGATAATCAACAAGGTTGAAGTAGAAAAAAGAAAATTAAGAAACATCTACGTACTATTTTAGTGTCAGCATTCTCTTGCAATATTTGTTCAAGAAAACGGGGGTGTTCCGCCTTATAGATAAAGTTGATCAGGAGCACATAATAATAATCAAATATAATGAGAAGCACTGAAAAACATTAATATCTTCCTGCACTTCCAAGGATGTGGTGTGACTGTGATCATGCAAATAATATATGAAAGTTCTCCTGTATTTTTCCTTTTGATCGCGTAAAAGTTCTCTTGTTAAGATCTAGCTAATAATGTCAATTCTTCCACTAAAATTTGAAAATTTAGAAAAGTTCAATGCAACTTTAAATTTTTTTAAGTATTAAAAACTCGGACATAATTCAGATTTGAACTATATAATATTCATATGCTGCTATTTGTAAATTTTTTTTTTCTTTAACAATTTGTGCACAGTAGTGCATAAACTTTACATCTTGATAGTTTTGTACGTTTAACACTAGCCGACCTTCATATTAAGTAATTTGGGCGCGCAATAATTAATTTGGTCACTAAGATAGAGCTGCTGCTTAACTGTGGACCTTCAGTTGCACGTGCAACTCCAGCATATCTTGTTATTTCCTTTAATTCTGTACCAGTAAAATGTGTTCATGGTGTAAAATGAATTGAAGTACAATATTTTTTTTGTGTCCAAAAATGAATTAATAATTAGTTATGATGCATTATTGGATTAGGCACTTAATCAATCACCTAATTTATAGCATATATATAGCTGAGAGACAGCCACTTCACTTGATCGAGAGTACATGGCATCACGGAACGTGGTGCTTTAATTACATACTATACAATAGCAATTAATTAATTTGCTTTTACCACTTTTGGTTTAGTGCTCATAAATTCATATCTTTGTTTAGAAATTAGGCACCATGGGGTGCAATTTGAATTCGACCTTTAATTTAGCTACCAACATTTTTCTTTTCCTTTTCTTATAAATTTCAGTTTTGTTACATGGCATTTTATGAATTTTGACTTTTGATTCTTCTCTAGACACACCTTCGCTTTAGCCCCAGTGTCCCGCCAAACGCAAACATGGCGAGAGATCATTTTATTGCTTTTGATACTTAATCTAATAATATTGTAACAACTAATGTCTCTTAATTACCGTCGATGTTTATGTGATACCCTGCCTCAAAACCCTAGCTAGCTAGGCGTGTATTGGGCATTAACTATCAGCACTTTGATAATGGCTACCAACAATTGTAGGGGGTTTGGGAGTTGACTTCATCAGTTGAGGACTTTCAGATAAAGATATATATACCAAAAAAGCAACAAATAATTAGTCAGTTTACCATGATTGCTAACCTAGCACTCAGAAAACTATATTTCTTTGCACTGGAGCCATGAAAAAAGTGGTATATTCCCAGAATAAACCTTGTCCCCTAGCTTTAATCTCAAGAAAATAAAAACGAAATATATTTAGTCCGCACACTCTTCATTAGGAAATCTATAAATTTCAGTTTCAACATGATGAGTCAGATATATATACTTTTTGACGAGTTAAGACCGTCTCCCATTTAGAATGTTATTTTTTGATGTCCATATATATCGGGAAGTTACAGTCGAGAGCTTTGTGTTTCATATGCATATATATATATATATATATAAAAGTTGAACCGATCGATCCTATTTATATACTATCTATAAAATAATCATAGCGTTCGTTCCAATAACATAAACTTTGAATGATCCACACACACTATAGATGAGATGGAGAGAACAATAAATGAGATTCTCTCAGGCCATTATTCAGGGAATCAAGTTCCAGTACTAAGATATTCCTTCACACAATTACAATTATTCATAAATAGTATTTTTTTATGGTTATTTACAGCTTTTAAGCACATTCTCAGCCTTCAAACCTTCCATTCAACTACAGGTAAAATATATTTTGAAAATTTCCATACATACATACATATACATATATTTCATGGCAAATAAAAGGATCATATATAAGATAAATACTGAACTACGCATTATCTGTTGACTTTTTCAGATGAAAAACTTCAGCTCCAGAGTTCGTCCATCCCTAGACTTACCCAGGTCATGTATGAAGTAAAAAAGCAAGACAGATTTCAATAGTTGCACTCAATTATAAAGTTGTCTGGATTAAGTTGGATTTTGATGGTCTGGAAAAATTAATTAATGACTATAATAATTGACTCTTAATTAAATATATAACATCAGTGTTCAGGTAAAATGGTACTGATATAATGAGAGAGTGATCTAATTACAAAAAACGGGGGCTGTCTCATCTTTTGCTTGAAGGGGACATTCGAAGAACATGTTATGATCTTCCGCTTGAAAATATATACTGATCAGACGGGCCTATGTTCAATTAACAGCGATTCAATCATTTCGTCAAAGAGTAGAATAATATTGTCTTCACATATATCTTAAAATGAGCATAGAATTATTGACTTGTCTAAACCCTGACCCTAGAAATTAGAATTCAACTGAAACTAGTCGCAGCAAACCTGACCCTAGAAATTAGAATTCAACTGAAACTAGTCGCAGCAAACGATGGCATGACAGGTGCATCTATTCCACAACCTTCTTCCTCAATAAACCTTAGATCTCATACAAGAAAAAGGAGAGGCCATGTTCTTACGGCAAAAAAAAGTGACTTTTTGGCTCAAATAATTGAATCTAGTCCATCCATTGTGACACACTAATATTGTTTCACCTTCTTTATGTTATATACATGAATTCTTA
>CAVNYN010242674.1:0-30448 GCA_963692815.1 Nyctanthes arbor-tristis | reverse complement strand
ATATATATAAAAGGAGAATAGTCTGTGGTACTCCTTTACCGCAATTTTCCTGCCTATTTTTGTGGTGACATATGTGGTTACTTATATATAGTGTTTCCCATATAGGAAAGAACAAATTCTTGAATTTATCCCAATATTATCAAATCAGCAATTTCGTACCGCATCACTCTAAATTCATTTTAAAGCAAATTGCTAAAGGATCATAATTCAAATGCCGCATTGTGTTTCTTCAAGAATTGTGTTGAATGCACTAACAGAGTGTAATAAAAAGCTTTGCGTAGCTCATTGCTGAAATTTCTGATAAATGTGTATGTGTGTTTAATGTGATATAATATTTATGTGTATGGTGGGCGATTCTTGATAAAAAAATACTTTTATTGTGGTAGGGAGTGCTTATAATTGATTATTGGGGAATTGGCCATTGATTTCAAGTAGCAATTGCTTATTTGGGGATATATACAATGAATATGCAAGTGTATTATTTATTACACGCTTACTGCTTTTGGTTTTCTAGAAATGCTGAAGATGACTGCCAATGAAGTAGAGGCCTGCAAAGAATCTATTCTTCCAAGTCCAAACTATTAATATTTGAAGGGTGTTACTGTGTAATATTTAGATTGTTCGCACCACCAGAACATATTGAGATGCTTAGTTTTATTTGTTTTCATTGTGAGTAGAGATGTTATGTGTTATTTTTGATAATATCTTGTAAAAAAAATACAAGCATTTTTCTACTTTGTAAGAACATGGAGTGTTAGGCTTCTGTTGGTTTACGGTTAATCATTTTTTAGGTCAATGTCCACAACAGAGGTTACCATGTGCTTCTATATTATCCAATTTATTTATTTTTCAGGTCAACATCCACTAGAAAGATCACCATTTACTCGTATATTCTTGGGAAAAAAAAATATCGCATGGTATTTTTACTCCTAAATGAGCAACCTTTGCCAATAGTTTTTCCCCCATTGGAAAAGGATTATGTTGTTGGGTTATTGATTGCTTTTTAACTTTGATTTAATTTTCTATATAATGATTGTCAAAAATCTTCTAATTGTATCCAATTATGGAAAATCTAATTGTCAGTATTGGAACAACCATTTGGGAATATTGAGAAATTCACATTTAGTACCTGTTAGATTTTTCGAACTCCTATTGCCATGGAATATCATTGTGAATATAGCAATATTGTAGTTGTTCAATCTAACTATATTGGCTTGATAACTTTGAACAAAATGGTTCTTTCTCTTCCCCTTCTCTCAATTAATATCTTTAGAGCTGCACACACACACACAGAGAATGATGTAATCACAAGACTTAATGAAAAAATATATAAACAAATTTTTACACTAAATAAAAAAATTGACTACTCAATTATGACCGTGTAACTTAGAAAGCCTAGCTTTGGCAGTTGCCACTAATTCAGTGGGTTTGCTTCATCTATCGACCTTCTCTTTCCATTTTTTACTAAATTTTTGTTTTACTTAAAGGTTTTAATTTCAATATAAAAAATCAATCAATTGATCAATATACAATGTTAAAAATATATATTTGGTCAAATATATACACAACACGTGTGATGTCAAAAATGGTTATGCAACTTGCACCGTCACTCAATGTATTGACTCCATTTTGATAGTCATCACTCACTAAGATGCTGACGAGCACACACATGAAGAAGTTATATATATTATTGAGCATGGAACTGGCATTTTTACATGTCTATTTTTAGTCATTAAAACTATAATTTTATATTCTATGTCTTCATTTTATTATTTCTTACCAGAAGCTTCACACACAGACACACAAATACATTACTATATGTTCAAATATCATCGGCAGTCCATTTTCATGGACTTTTTCCATCTTTATCAATTTGACATTTTAAATATTAAAACAAAATTGTATATTTACTATTTTTTGTGCTCTTCCGATCTTGGATCGTTACAATTTTATAAAGGATTTTGTAAGTAATAATTGTCAATATCATAACAATCTTTGGAATGTTTTATTTATAAACTACTTCAATGTGATTGATCTCTTAATTTAGCTACCAAATGTTATATGCTGGATAATGCTTTTAATTCATTTATATTATGTTAACTGCATTACATAAGAATAATAATTGATGCAAAGTAATGTCAGATTAAGTAGATACATTCATATAAGCATGAACTAAAGTTCATACAAAGTACATATTCATACAAGTATGACCTGAAGTTTACACCACATACAAAATCTTTTAGTTCAAGTCAACGTAGTAGCATACATAAAACCTACAGTTAACAAAATACCTGGGAATACTTGTTTAGGATACAAAAAAGGCAGCTGTCCATAAAACACTTCAACAGATGCAAAAGGCTGGTTTCACTTATCAAAGGCTTTGATGTTGCTCGAGACTTCATAAGCCTTGAGACTTCAAAAGAGATTTGAAAAGAGTTGTTTACTTATCAAGTGTATCCAAGTTGCTGCCAGTTTCTTCCATAGAGATGCTAGCCTCATTGATGGACTCATTTCCAACTGTTAGAGTACCCAGTTCTGTCATTTTTTGTTTTTTGTATGCTCGGCATCTTTTTCTTGAGAGAATAGGCTCCTCTGTGCATGGACTGCATGTCTATTACTGCTGTCACCTAAATCTGTGATATTTGAAACATTTTTGCCTAGTGATTGATACGATGTTGGCGGTGGAGATCCTTCTATAGAGCCACATTTGTCATCGACAATGTAAAGAGCATCAAACCTTTTTTTCACCAGTTCTTGGATCTAAATTGCCAAACTTTATGTAAATGAAATGGCCTTTATTCCCATAATTGATATGCTGATTTTCTTGCTGTTGAAAAAAATTGAAAAGACAGTAAATTTATTTATGAAATGTTAGCAAAAGAAAGCGGTGATAATCTGAAAATGTATCGTTATGTTATGTTTCGTAAGTGTTTCAGCATGAAGACCCAAAAATTTCTCAGCCACAGCACCAAATAAGGATGCAACAATGGAGCCACTGTTATCTGAAATTGTAACATTGCATCTTGCTTTGGAAAAAGTCATTTTATTATCATAAGTACTATAAATAAATGCTTTGACATAGCATAACAAGTATTATGTCCACTATTATAAATAGTTTAACATAACAGTGTATAATTATATGTTTGTATGTCATAATGTGTAAAGGTTATGTACCTTGGAACTGCTCGTGCATGTTTGTATTTGCAGTAGTTGCAAAAATAGATCTCATTTGGATGAGCATAGGAAGTCCACCCATAGGTGTCACATGCCATATACCAAAGTGATTGAGCACTCATTTTCAATTGTATCTCACCTCTTATCCAAATTGGCTTGCGCTACATTAATTGATGAGAAGGATTTTAGCATTTTATTTGAATGCAAATAGCTGGTTTTCAAAGATTGAAATAGCATATGATAGAAAAGAAGAATGTAAAAAAGGTAATTACATTATTTAAATATACCTTTGATGACGATGAGTCTATCATTTGAAGGTGGTAAGATACAAGAATGATTTGGTAGATTGTAGGCCTTTTCGCTAATCATCTCTGTCAACATTTGTTTGTTTTCTTCAAGCCTAGCATACACATAATTGAAAGTATATAAAATCAGTGAAACAATGCAATAATAAATGTAAAATGTACACAAGGAAGCATTCAAGAGAAAAATAAAATAAAGTACAGATCGGACCTTAAGGCCAGCAAGCTTTTCAAACCTTGGATTAATTAAGATTGAGCTATTTGCTTTTGTAGATAATGAAAATCCTATTAAACAAATTAGTAGCAGATGGTCAAACCAAGATGATGAAAGGTAGTTTATTAAAGTAACAGTTAAATCTCAATTTACTGACCATTGAATGAAGTTACTTTTAGATGGTTGCCAACAATAATTGGTTTTTTCATGAGACAATCAGTAATTTCAGCACCTTCACAGTCTATAAAATTATCCCAGATAGTGAGGATAATAGCTTGCAACCTGTACAGAAAACATGTGACTCGGAGTTAGTTGGAAGAAATGGAAGTTGTAAAGTTTTTGTATGAAAGTTTCTAACTATGCATACATAACTTTCGTTCACAAGAACAATGTCTTGGAGTGTTAAATCAGCATTTATGTTGCTTGGTATTTTTCATTTTGGGCGAACATCGACAGCAATGCCAACAAATGCTGCCACAAAATTATGAAGTTATTGTAAAGCTTTAAACTGAAGCCAAAAAATGTTAACATAGAATTTCAAAAGTATAAATTTATTTAAACATTAAGAAATACCTATTTCATCATCCATATCTATGCACTTTTGAAGTTCGTCAAACGGTGTAAAGTGAAAGCATGATTCTGTAATAAGGCTATGGTCTTCATTCACTTCTTCAATCCGGATTGATCCGCTAATTGTCCATTGGATATTTCCATATATTTTTGTGAACCGTTGATCTACTTTCTTCACAAATGCATTTGAGATCATATATGTTTTTGACGGGACCAAGGTGTTCTCAAGAGCTCTGATATTTAGGCCAAAATGGTTGCCAGGATTTTTTCCCCTACATAAATCATCATAAGACAGAATTAGTTGAAGAATTTTTTAGACAGTAAAAATACAAAATTTGCTCAAAACGTTTTATAAGTTTTGATTTGAGATAATATATGCATTGAGATGTGTATTAAATATAAAAAGAAAATAAAGTATGGTGTAGAAATATTACAGCAGTATCCATTTGCCAAATGTGCTTATAATTTGCAGTCCCTGTTTGTGGTGCTCTTGAAGTTGTTTTCTCTACACGACGCTCTTCCGATCTCATCCAATTTCATTTAGTTTAATATCAGGAATAACTTTGCAATTTGCTGCCATGTTTCTGCAAGAAGAAATAACACCAAGAAAGAGTATCAAGAAATGAACATAGAATTGAGATCAAATTTTTAATGCAAAGGGAAAGAACAGAGAACTTTTTTTAGAACAAACTGAAAGGCATAAAGAATGATAAACACGGAATTTTTTCAGATGTAAAATTTTTTTATATGATTAAGTGTTCTTGTTTTTTAGAAAGAAACTAAATATACAGTGCTTACTTTCTCTTTTCTCATGTGAGATGAAACTACAAGTGTGCTTGTTTTTATTTATAGAAAGTAGATAGAGAGAGTGTGTAATAATTTATTTATTATATAAAATGTGATAAAAGTTTCCTTCTTTTCTTGGCCAAAGTTAGAAGCTGAGTACAGGGAAAAATGATCTGCAGATGTATAGTAATTTTAAATAAATTATTTATGTGCAGAGGTAAGGTAAAGTAGAGGGGTAAGTAAAGTAAAGTATTGGGGCAAATATGTGAAGATTAGTACTGCAGAAGTAAGGACAATTGTTGTAGCAGTGTTGTTGACAGAATAATATGTGGGGTATGGTTCCAGTTTCTGGATTTACTCAATCAAGACCATGTTGTGCATCTTTGACCAGAAATACAGGATATAAAAATCATGCAAGCTAAATTTATTTATTTATTTATTTATTTTTAAAAAAAGAGTGATTTGGTGGCATTTCATGACATCGTCATTAAAAAAATCTTACTGAAATAGTGTAAACATGTAAATCAACTGAAAAATGTACAAGGACTATCAAATTTCTAAAAATACTTACTGAACTATAAATCTAATTTATGCTTATAGAACTGTAGATCTATTTTCTTTGTGACCCTAAATAGTAAGTTTCACTAAGCAAGAAAATTAATCATAGTGCAATTTATGATTTAATATTTATCTGGAAATAAAAGGCATACTTGTATATGGTTCTTTGTGATGAACTTCTTGTGCGTCTTGGCTAATCCATAAGCTCCTCAGTTCAATATTTAGCTAATTGTTGCACTCAAAATCAGGTTGCACTATTTCTTAAGAAAAGTCACCCAGATTTTTAAAACTCAGATTCCAATATACATTTGAAATTTAAAAGCAATGTTAATGAACAACGCTGGCAGTAGTACACTAACAAAAAAATATGCAACATGCCGGGAAACAAAGATCTGTCACTGAAGCATAGATGTAAACCAGTGCTGGGTGCTAATAGTTCAAAGCAAGAATACCCATTGTTAAACCGAATTATTTTGCAGCTCAAAGAAAATTCTGAGCAAAGAATTATCAAATGACATAGCAAAATTTCATTTTATGCAAAGTAATGAAACTCTAATTGAAATACCGTATTCTCAAGAAGAGGAACATACTACAATTGGTCGTTATTCCTCTAAATGATTTTTGAATCTCCCCACTTTGTTTGTCAGAATCACTGCTTTTTCAGAATTTGTATCTTGGCAATCTTTCAATGTCTTCTGTGGTAGCTCCTTGTTGTCCTAAAGAATCAAATACCAAATCATGATGACACAGCATTAAAGGAAAATTGCATAATGAAAAGAATAATTTGGAATCTATTGCCGCTATTGGTGATAAACTGATAAACTAACAGAAGTAAGAAGTAGTAAGAAAATTCGTATCTAGAAAATATACAACTTTTGTGAATAGGGATTAATTGTTGCACTGGAAATCAAGTAGTGAACGATTCCAAAGACTTATATTGTAATGTAAATAAACCAATTAATAGGAATAATTTCATATATAATAAATAAAATAAAGATATAATATTTGATATATGTTATAAAACAATAAAAAAAATTCACATGCTTAAAACAAAGGGCAATAAATCAAAGAAAACCAAAACAAGAAAAGAAATAGGTAGTCAAAACCCAAGCAATTTCACCCAAAAAAAAAGGCGAAGGCAAAAGCCTATGGAGATGGAGAACAAGCCAATACCTTGGGTAGCAATAAAAAGACTTGAAAAATAGAACATGAAACGTCATTCATAATAGCAAAATAGGATATATGTTTCCCTTTTAGATGATCTGCATTAAACATAGATTTAAAAAGAATTACATTATACCCATATTTCTGTAAAATTTGAAATAGAAAAGTACCTTGTTTAAAGTAAAAGAAGGATAAAAATTATAACTAATGATTTGAAAAAAAAAAAACTAATAATCATAAACAAGAACTCAATAAACCAAGTAAGAGCGTTGATAGAGAACAAATCAGTACAGAAATCGATAGAAATTCTCCGAGTAACAACGATAACGCAAAAAGCAAATTATAATTTAAAAAGAATAAAAGTTACCCTCTATTATAATTATGCTGTAACAAACACAAAATAGTGAAAATGGTTTGACAATAGGTAAAGCGACAGTTTATAACCTCTTTTAAGCTGTGCAGATGGCAAGCTATTGCAAGGAGCACAAGAAGCGTGGAAAATTTGGAAAGAATTTGTGGTTGTTTTCACATAATAGAGTATAAGAATATTTAAGAGGAATGAATCTAAACTCCAAATCAGATAGGGTAAAAAGAATGCGAGGGATACTCGAAAGTGGCTATCATCTCAATGCAACACTTGTATATAAGATCAGCAAGAATGGAAACCACAAAATGCTATCATTACTTGTCTCATAATCTGATTATTTGCATTCTTTTATATTATCATTTTTGCAACATTTACCGTGTCTAAGATTTCCTTGTATACAACATTCTTTGTACAACTAAAATGCATCTTTTTTGGTTTTATAAGGATTTTAATACATTTGCTTGTTTTTGCTCTCGATAATGCAACATATAGTTGGCCGTGTGAAAATACAGGCTCTGGTAAATATAGCCCAACAAAATCAAGAGTTTGTCCCTGAGCTTTATTTATACTCATTGCAAAACATACACGGACAGGAAATTGGGTTCTTTTAAATCGAATTGGGCTTGTGTCATTTTCAAGTGGGATAAATGGTATTCAGGGCAAAAAAACTCGCTTTCCTTTATATTCTCCAACAGCAATTTCAGCGTCAATTATGTTCTTATCAAATCTTCTACAAATACGCCTAGTTTTATTGCATAAACTTTCAGATGGATTTATGTTTCTCAATAAAATAACAGGACAATTATTTTCAATACTAATTCATGGGATGGAATACCATTAGGAGCTAAAGTATTAAAAAAATCTTCATCAAAAGATTTATCATTAATATCAATAGGTTCATCAAAACTATAGTACTTAAAACAATCTCCAAGAAAATGTTCCATTATCATATCATTTATAAAATCAACGTGCTCATTTTTGGGCTTAATATGACTCTATTGATCATAGCTTCAATATTATCATGATATTCATGTAATTGAGGAAAGACAGCATCTATCAAATTTTGCACAGAATTGATTTCATTATCAGAAGGAATAACCATTTGGGCAGGAAGTTTAATCACATTACGCGAATGCAAAGATTCAGCTCCGTTTCCAATTCTAAGTAAATATTCACAAAATGGTAAATGTAATTGAGCGCGTATATTTTGGACCAATTTTATTTGTTTAACAAACGGCCATAAATATGAATTTACAAATGTGGCATTAATTATATCTTCTTTCTGACCTTTTGGAATTACAGGTAACACTTGACGAAAGTCACCTCCCATGACTACTACTTTTCCTCTAAATGGTAATCTATTTTCAGTAACACCTTGTAACATCTTGTCTAATGATTCAATAATGGATTTATTTACCATAGGAGCTTCATCCCATATTATTAATTGGGTCAAATGAAATAATTCAGCTAAAGAAGATTGTTTGCTAACTGAACAAGTTGATTCAGGAGTTACCTGAAGCGGGATTTTGAATCTTGAGTTGGCCGTTCTACCTCCAGGAAATAATGCTGCTGCCACTCCAGAAGATGCGGTAGCTAAAGCAATAAGGCCTCTGGCCCTTACAGCTACAAGTAAATAGCAATACAAAAAGGTTTTTCATGTTCCTCCTGGACCATCAATAAAATAGACCACATTATTTTGATTAAAGACATCATGTAAAATCATATCATATGCTTTTCTATGTTCCATATTTAATTTTCTTTCACATAACAAATCTGCCTCAGAGACAAGTATTCCTAACTCATCTGCAATAGTTTTTTTAAGCTGATTGTTTTCATCAAATTTCACATGATGTTGAACTAATTGATAATCACTCAAACTTTTACCTGAAAGTTGTAAAAGTTCATGTAACTCATTCAAAACTTTTAATTCAACTACTTTAATAGTTAAACCTTTTTGCATATAATCTTCCATCATATGTTGCTTAAAATTATTCTATAATTTTTTTGGATCATGTGGATCACATAATGTTAAAATGGTGGCAAAAAGCTGACACAGTGTAAATGGCATTTGATACTGTGAAGCTTCTTATAAGCATAATTCACAATCTGTATCACCATTTAGCAAGCCATGCAAGAGTGCAGCTTCACGGAATGTTGAGGCATGAACTCCATTAACAATTCTTAAATCCTCATATATATGAGATTGCCCCTCTAATGTGGTTAAGGAATTTTCTCAGATAATATCTTTCTCCTTCGACAATGTTCACAGAAACAATACGTCCAATGCAAACTGTTTTATTTTTTCTCTCACACCATATTTTACATTTTGAATCCCACACAAAATGTTCCGGAAATTCTCTATATAACAATGTCTTTGCTTTAGCATTAGTAATATTCATAGGAAAATATTCTGTCAACATTGTCCTTTGAAAATGATCATTTTGCACAATATTTTCTATATCGTCAAATTCTTTGTAGGCAATAATCTGGTGGTTTTCTAAATGTAATTGTAAGGCAATAACAGAAGGGCTCATATCATATAAAGGAAAACTAAAAATCCTCCACATCGCTTCTAGTGGAGATACCCATCTAGCTGACTGATACATTTTGATCTCATCATAAACAAAATCAGGATCGTCATCATTTATCGTAAAATCAATTCTATCATGCCCTTTGTAAACATATTTGTATAAATATTTAACAGCTTGGATTGATGAACATATTTCAACATTGATATGGCAGTTATACTTTGCTAATAAATATGGATTATATGGAACAACCCGTCTATTATCTAGAGAATGATTTCTAACCTTCACCTTTTTTCTGTTGTTAGGACATTTATATTTAGGATATGATTTTTCATCAATAAAAGTGCTTTCAATAAAATCTCTTGGAAAAACAAATCTACTCTTATTTTTGTTATTCATGCACACATTTTTAGGATTCAAGTTACCACATGGACCATGCATCATATGTTTAATGACAAGGGAATGAAGATAAGGATAATGACTTTCATCTGGAATCTCTGCACAAACAAATTTATCAACTAAATAGGGAGTATTTATCTTAGCATTTTTTCTTAGAATTAATAAGAAATGAGCATGTGGAAGCCCTCTTTTTTGAAATTTTATTACATATATATACGCAACAACTGGTCCAAAAATTTCTTTTTTCAGAATATCGTCCTTTAGAACTTCAAGTTTCGCCTTAAAAATACGAGCAACTAAATTAGGCCTATTTTGAGCTTCGTCATTATACCTCAATTGTTCTTTAATTTCTGGCCAATTTGGATTGCAAGTCATTGTTAAAAATATATCTGGTTTACCAAACTTTTGGACCAAAGCCATTGCATCCATATAACGTTTCTTTAAATCTCTAGAGCTACCAATAAAGGAGCGTGGCAAAACACCAATACGACCAATCTTATTACCTCTTTTTCACCTCTATAAAGGCTATCAACAATTCCTTGATAAAGTTCAGCTGTAAGTACATTTTGATTATGTCGAAAATAATCTAATCTAGATGTTTCAACTTTCACATACGTATCAACAACATATTGTTGTAAAAGTCTTCCAGAATGTAATAATATTGAACCTGTTTCTGACCTTATTTGTAGCTTATAACAATAATATTCTCTGCACGAAACTTGCATTCTACCTCTTTTCTTCTCCATCACTAAATACAATAAATGAAACTACAATTAAAAGCTTTGCTCTTCACTTGAATACAAAAAAGAATGCAGAAGAAATGACTTGCATATATATGCACAAAAGTAAGTAAAATAACATTTAAATTAACAATGAAATAAACTAACCAACTGTTTCTTTCTCAATCAACTCCTTGGGTGAAGTAAAGTTAGTTGCATCAAGAATGTCCTCATTTATGCAGAATGGCTGATTTGTTTTCTCTGTATCAATTCGCCGAATACCTTGATGCCAACCTGTTTCACCATAGGGAAATAAAAGTGGATATCGGCGTGGGTCATAGCATCCAAAATAGCATTGTATTCTATTACTTTTTCCATTGTTACAATGAACTACAATATCCCGTATAGAAACATTAGTATCATTACCATCAACCCAAATAGCTGCAACTTGTAAAACACTTGGTGCATTGAATGTTCTTGGATCAACACATACTGCAACTTGTGAATCACTTGGTGCATTAAATTTTCTTTTATCAACACATGGGTTACAACGAATTCGGATAGAATGATTTTCTAAATTAGGTATATTCCCTAAGCTTTGGAAAAACTTTATGTAAGGATTCTTCTTTAAGATATTCATAAGTTTGATAACAACAGATTCAGCTAATCATTCACTAAGAGCTAACCTATTTTGCACCTCATTTTTTATATCATAAAAGTATAATTGTAAATGAGAAGGATGATCGGTTGATGGAATAATTTCATTTATAAAATGGTACACTTGACCTTGAATTCTAAATGTATAGATACCATTAAAATTTACACATAAATCTTTATCATAGTGCACACCAAATGATGTCATAGAGAAGTTGCAATTATAGCTTCGCATCATATTTCTAAAATTCAAACATTCTTGAGAACCTGAAGTAAATAATTTATGTAACTCTTCTGGCATATCATTTGTTTTTAAAAAAATTTGTCCATTTGAGCAACAAAATCCCTTAGTTTCTTTATAAAACTTCACGGCTCTACAATGAACACATATAGTTGGTTTAGGTGACACATAAGCTTCGGAAGAAAGGTTATCACCATATTGACGTCTGCTCGAACATCTTAAAAAAAAAAATAAATGCTTTAAAACTTTTTTGAAAAGATAGCTCATTAAAATCCTAAGATTGATCATAACAAATAAGAAAAAATAAATGATTATTACCAGTTTCACTATCTCGACATTCTGAAGAATTAAATCCTTCAACCATAAAAAACCTATCACGTTTTGATTCCACGTTTGGTTTATTATTAGTTTTAACTCTGGCTCTCTTCTTTTGCTTTTGATTACACTGATAATCGCAACTATTTTCCTTGTAATCGCAACTATTTTCCACCACATCGGTAACATTTCTTTGCCGCTTACCACTTTCTAAGCTCCTTGAACCTTCTCATTCATGATAGCAATAAATATTAACAGTTGGGCATAAATAGCATCAAAAGAACATAATTTGCAAGATCAAACATTAAACATAAATTTAAAACACAAATTAATAAAAGCAAATGCACAAAATAACTATTAAAATATTGACTAACTAGAATCTATGTCAATCTTTTGAGCAGAAGTACCATCTTGATTGAGAAGACAAAATTTATTGCGGACTGATAATCTAACAAATTGAGTGCAATTTTGTGCCTCAAGTCTCTCCTCCATTGTTGGAATTGTTTTAGAAAAAAAACCCCCTTACACAACTGCAAAAGACAAGAAGCATAGAAATCCATGACCAAGAAGAGCAAAAAAATAAATAAAACAAAAATTAGAAATTAAGTATAGGGAAGGATTTTCAAGAAGAGCAAAAAGATGCAGCACGTGGAAAAGCCATGACCGAGACAATACTTAGCTAATTCTTTTGAACGCATCCCTTACCTAGTAAAGCCATGAACTTTGTGCCTTCAGAGATCAAATTTTGCACATCGAGATGTAGCTGTTCCTGAATCGTAACATAAGTTGTCAAGCTTGAAAAGCCATGCACTTTACCAAGTTGAGAGCAAAATGTCTCTAAAATTATACCAAGTCAATTATGTGATATTTTAGGGCTTTTAAAGGGAATTTGGAACAGCAAATTGTTAATAGAAAAAGGTCTATGCAAATATTACTACACTAAACATTCAGTCAACAGGCACATAAATAATAGAAAATGTTACACTATCAACTTAGTATTGCGTGCATTTTTATAATTGATTTGTTAATAATTAACATATTGTGTCGTAAGTATTTTAATTTACATAGAAATAGTATGTTAGAAGATTTACAAAATTGTGCTCTTTCACACACACGCACACCTAATTAAAATTGACATCAATTACTTCTATTTAAAAAATTAAGAAAAGAATTTTTTGAATAAATTATCGGTATATTATCTTTTTAGTCTATCTAACTGTTTTGCTTCCTTATTAAACATTCATTTTGATTAAATATTTAAATACTATTCAATGCATAAATGTAATTATTATTCAGCAAAAAACACTCCCATTAAACTGACTAGGATGAGGCCCTTCCAGTGATTGCCATGGTGTTGGCATATGATAACCCACGTGCTCTCTCATTTCTTGCATAACAAGCTAATACCAGATTAACCAAAAATCATCAATCATCATTAATGTAAACTTAAATATTCAGAGAAACAATTTAATTAAAGAATTAGTTATAAATCAAACAAATAATTATCAGATCGGAAGAGCACATCAATGAATTAAAACAAATATCCTCATCCCCTTTCCAGTTATGTTCTTAGCACCCTTTATCAGTTTTACTTTCTTCACTGAGAAGATTTTTTAGAGCAAGAGATTATGTCTACATAGATTGATAAAAAAATATTAAACAATGTAACTAACGGATGTAACCAACGAATCAGTTCAAGCATGTAATAGCTCATAATTTATTGTTTCGTAGGTGCCACTTGCTGTAGCAAATCAAACAAATAGAATTCAGTATTCATAATAAAAAGAAATACAAATCTCACTTGATCCACTAAGTTTATAATCTATTACATAGAAAAATCATACAAAATTATTTGACTAATAGAATAAAAGAGATCAACTAATTGATTCATCTTTTTAGGCAAATTCACCTACTAACTAGGCTTTTTGATTTCATATTTTTGTATCATGTCTTCATTAGAAACTCTCAAAACGACTTTTTATCATTTTCTGTTTTCTTTATTAAAAAATTCCTTGTTTTTCAAAATTCGTTTTTAAAAACATGAAAGTAGACGTGTTTTCAGTATTTTAAAAAACTGAAAACATAAAACGGTCTCAAAACAGTAGAGAGAACATACCCTTAGTACTTGGACAATTTCAATGTTGAATACATCTTTACTCGATCTATTTGAAATGGTTTTCACGTTAATCATTTGAGTTGACTCTGGCATATGATACCTTAAAATAATAATAATAATAATAATAATAATAATAATAATCTTTCATGCTTGGCCTAACCATTCGTTTCCCCTTTTAAGTCATTTTTTGCCTTTTGAGCATAATACGCCGTTGACCCAAAATTCATGCACAAACGTGGCTCCCACCATTCATAAAATAACTTGGGCCTTTCCAATTCATCATTAATGGCGATTTCACATCGGATAATAATTTGTTCTTGAAGAATGCACAAGAAGTAATTAAAATTTAAGTGAAAAGAAAATGGTGCAGTGTAATAACGGCGAAATTACGATATTAGTAAGTGTTGTGAACAACATATCACTCTGAACATATTTTCACTACAAACAATAGAAAAGTCAAGCAATTTACCCACTTTCACATTGAATATAAGTAAATAAAATTAGTAAATGCAATTATTGATGTTTGCACAATATCCTACACTCCACATTATCATTATATGCGAGACCTACTGAAGCATATTAATATAAAATAGTCGCAAACTTTTAATATTTACTGAAATCAGAAACATAGTGAACCAGAAGCACTCCATGTATCCCTAGAAGTAGAGAGACAGACACGTACGAAAACCAATTATGGCTTGCTTCAAAAAAATATAAAAGAAAAACACATGTATTCATGCGTGATACTAAATTATCTTAATTTCTTCCTATGTGTACCACCTTTACAATTCACAAACTTCTTACTTTGCTTGTTCCCCTAAAGACCGTGTTCGCATTCATCTTTATAACATGCAAGGGGATTATGCAAATGAACATAGAGACCACAACGAAAAGCCATAAATTATGTTCAACATGGAAGCTTAAGCAAAAAACTAAGAACAAAATAGATAAAGCTTTCGAAACTACTGAGACTTGCACATTCAGCATCAAATTTAGCCCAACATTTAAAAAAATAAAAAAAATAAAAAATAAAAATAAAACCAGACACCCGTCCATCTATATACTAAAAATTCAAAAGAAGCACAAAATCGCAGACACACCTCATCAACAAAATCGAGATCTTCCAATAAACTACTGGGACTTGCACATTCAGCATCAAATTTAGCCCAAATTTAAAAAAAAAAAATAACAGCCATGAACCCCCATCTATCTATATACTAAAAATTCAAAAGAAACACAAAATCGCAGACACACCTCATCAACAAAATCGAGATCTTCCAAGCTTCTAGCGATGCTCTTGTGCTCGTGAGTTCAAACTTCAAATAAATCTTGCACAAACAGATACGGTGCTGACTGGAAGTATAATCCTAACCTTATTTCAATTGGCACGGTTGATTCAATTTGTGTACAACATTTGAAGCACAAAGTATCATAGGACGACATTTTTTCCAATTCCCAAATTTACCCTCATATCCTGTTCACTTTTGGCTGCAATTTGACAGCACACTCTTTCCCATTTCATTCATTCTACCTTCTAGCTTTCTTTACAATCATCAAAACACAAGACCTAATCGACATTTCAACAAGCTGTATCGATTCTTCCATTTTCTTCCTCCGTGATCCCGTCCTTTGCTGTTGTTGGAAATTCTAGATCCCCTCTCAGGAACCAGAACCCGAAAGCTTCAATGTTTCAGCAAATTGATCAACACCCGTCATTTGAGAACCTTATGCCTCAGTTGCTGCCTATTTAATCCAGCCCACAACCCCTTTTTTTCGATTTCTTTTTCGTTTTCTCAATTGCTAAGAATATTTTTAGGATTTATCATAAGTGAAAATCTGGCTATTAATGCTTAAATGTATGATTTTGCGTTTGAGTCATAAAAAACCTTGATTGTTTGCAATTTCAATTGCTTCTTTTGTAATCTATAAGTTTTCCTATGTATGTGGACTTCATTCTTGTAGGCGTTTTAGTTAGTTTTTGTGTTTACGGAAAATGAGTATAAAACTATGGTTTTTTTGGCTGCATTTTGACTAATCTTTGTTTTTTTATTTCTTTTTTTTTTTAATTGTATAATATGCATAGGTTAAAGTTACTTTTCAAAAAAAAAAAAAAAAACTTTACAGCAGAGGAGAACAAAGGCAGAGTAAATAGTTCTCCATACCTTGAACTATTCAAACAACGTTTTACTTGTAGTTTTTTTATTTTTTTATTTTTATTTTTATCTGAACGTTTTACTTGTAGTTTGATTATATGATGGGTGGATACTTATTTAACTAGAGCTTGAATTTGGCACTCCCTTTTTCCTTTATCTTTTGACCATAAAATTGGTAGGCAATTCTAGAAATTTCCAATCTAAATTCTTTTATCTGGAACTTTTTTTTCTTTGTTTGTTATCTAAAAATCTGATTACAAAAAATTATGCCAGCTTATTGCAAAATATTCTTGTTAAGAAGCATTAAGATCGGAACTTATCTTACTATATTTCATCATTCCACTCATGTGACAATTGAATAGGAGGGACATAAATGATTAGGCTTCAAGTTCAACAAAAAAATTTTGCTTCTTGCATCACATCGGCTTCAAGCTCAATAGAAATATTTGCTTCTTGCGTTGTTAATTACCATTTACAATGTGAAAGGCTAAATTCCTTTTAAATCACTGAATTCACTAGAGTTGGAATATAGACCACACTGCACTCATGATGAAAGGAAGTTTTCAGTTGTGTGCTTCACTATTCCTAAAGAAAATAGAAAAGGAAATGAACTTCTTGCATGAGAAGGTGAGAGTACAAACAATGTACAAACAATGAACTTCTTATTTTTCAACTTATTCTAATGTAATTATATTTTAATCCAATTCATTCTGAATTTATATATTTTCCTTTTTTGATGGATAAAATAAAAAGCCATAACGTGTTAAAAGATTACTTGTTTGGTTGTCAAGAGTTTTAATTGTGGAATGTTGCTTTGATAAATGGAAATCAAAGGAGAAAGTGATATTTAGACCCAAATAAATTTTTGTTATATAACTTATGTATTATAATAACTTATTTTCATTTTCATTATCGGAAGGTGGATATTTGATTTTTGGATTAGAATAATATTTTAGCATACAATTGTAGTTTTTCAATGAAAAATATTCCCCATTAACTGCATACATAGAGAGATTTGAGTCGTTCATGTCTTTTTCTTGGATTTTTTGGGTTTTAAATTAAGAGTTTGGCATGTGAGGTAGATTTAGTTACATGATTTATTATCCATGTCATGTTTATTTTAAGAGTAATTTTTGTTTGTTTTCTCAATTATTGAGGATAAATTTGAGTATTAATTAGTAAGAAGACCTACTATTGATGTTTAAAGGTTATGATTATATTTTTGAGAAGAAATTTTATCTTGCTCACAGGCATGCTATTATGTCTGTGTGTAATACGTAACACACATCTAAGCTACAAGTGTGAGGGTGCTTGTAGCTTAGATGTTTAACACATTTCTAAGTATACATAATAATATGTCTGTGTATAGGCAAAATAAAATTTCTATATTTTTTAATGATAAAAAGCTTGATCACTCTATTTCAATGACTTTATCCTTTTTAAGTGTTCAAAGTATTCAAAATTTGTCTCATTGGACCTGGCTTCTTCTTTTTTTTTTTTTTTTCCGTGAAGTTTGATTGGAAGTTGTTGAAGTTTCTTTCGAGTGATGATACACTAGCTTTTTGTAGCTTACAATTTTAACAATTAACAATAACATAGTTATTGATAGCCTTTATGGTTCAAGTTTTCCATGAATTATTTGTTTGTTGTCTATTTATGTTTCATTCACTGCAACCTTCTCATCTGTAGTAATGTGGAGAGTGTGCAGGTGGTAATACAATGTTAGAATGTTGAGCATCTGTTATATGTAGAACAATTTTATTCTACTTCCATATATATGTAAATATTTGAAAGATCTCATTATATGCACTTTGCCCTCTATTCTTCTTGAAATTACTCATCTTTCATTTGGGATCTGTTTTAGGCTTTTACTTGCCATTGCAACGATTACGCTTTAAGCCACAACGATTTTCAATAATTTACAAGAGTTGTTTCAAGAGATGAAACCATTAAACCAGATCAAAGAAGGGATATACATGGAAATGTACTTGGTTAAACTTCGAAAATTTTCATACAAATCTCAATAGACTCAACTCACTCAATTGAAAACTTTTCTTGATGCCTCAGCCACTTGCCTCTTTAGTACATTCTATATTGTTAATATGCTAACGTCTAGCTAGGCAATGCTAATTATTAGTTCTTATATTATTTTGTTTTAAGTTTCCAATTTGTTTGATTACTACCAACATGCAATCTTTCAAGTTAATAATATTCATGTCCTTTAAAATAATAATAATGATGATGTTACCATTTTATATTTAATTGTAATAGTCACATTCTAAATCTAATCACGGCCAACTTACGTGCAACGCACGTCCAGTACACTAGTAACTTAAAAAGATTGGGAATTCTGAACCAAAAAAATCGGTCCTCTTAGGGTTTGTAAAGGGGACCTGGGTAAAGTCAGGTTCTTAATCAAATCTAAAAGTGCATAGAAGAAGAACGGCTGGAGGTCGAAAATCAGAAAATCAGGATTGTGAAATCTGATCTAGAACGGAGTTTGGGGCTAAATGTAATACCTAATTGAAAACTAATATGGCGTGTGAATTGTAGGTATAAAAGACCATGATGTCAGCATGACATAGTATATGATGTCTTATGAATAGTAATGTGTGAATAGTTGACTGAACAGTAAAAATGCATCTCTGTCTTTTTAATATTGTGGGTAGGGATTTGACGGTGAGAAATTATTCAAGATTTTATAGCTCTTGTTTGATACTCTTTAAGAAAACACATTATAAACTCATTTACCACTGATTTGACTATTGATTTGACAACTACTCATTTATAACCATAAATTTCAAACTTCTATTAAATCTACACCACTCATTTCACCTCTTTATAATTTCTCTTTATAAATCAACTACCATAAATTGAATCAAACATCCCCATAGTTTATTATCAAAATTCTTTGAAATTAATCTTTCTGTGCAACGCACGGGTGAAAAACTAGTATACCATTAAATACGTGCCCCCATCAAGTAATGTCATCTCATTGAGTGATTAACTTCAAGCCAATAAGATGAAGACACTTGCTCACTTAGAATATCGGGATGGATCATTCCACATAATTCATATACACAGGATTCATTTGATAACCGATTATAATGAGTTTTGATTGTAATAAAAGTAATGATTACATTTTTTTGAGAAGACCTTTACAGTTAATAGCTGGCACGTCTTATTGATTTGATGGACGATTAAATTAATAAAATATATCAGCCATATTGATTAAAATAATTTTATTTAAACAAAAAAATATACAAAAAAATTGACAAAATAGACATGTGCCATATATGATTATAATTGTTGATTTAAAAGTAATATAATGTGGTGTATTGAAAAATTAAATATTGTCATGTTTTAATTTTATTTCTTTGTTCAAATAGCACAACTAGATTGATCGAAAAAGTATAATCATTAATTTCGTTATAGTAATAATGATGATGATGATGATGATGATAAGAATAATAATCAAAATGCATTACAGTCGCTTTCCAAACAGACCCTTAGATTGGCTGGGCTTCAGCCCAAATGGTGGAACAGCATGTTAGGGCCATTCGTATTGTCATTCGGCTCAAAAAGGGATGGGTTGCAGCCCATGACTTGTGCCCAAGTGTGGCCCAAATTGCCCATGGTCCCGCTTGCGGTAACTCGTTTTACATTTAAATTTAAATTTTACCTTTTTGTTTTTAACCTGTAAATTTCAGACTAGAAAAAAAAAAAAAAGAAAATACTCATGGAGACTCAAGGGCCTTATGGTTCTTGGGGAGATCCCTGGTAACACTTAGGCTAGCCCCTAAAAAGGACAAAATCATCGTGTTACGTATCTCCGACAAAAAAAATATGTCAACAATTGTCAATAATGTAAAAAAGATTAGTTTGATAATTAACCACAACGAAGCAAATGACATTATGAGAATACAAACTACAATGTAACCGCGACCAACAAAATTCAGAATATATATAAATTAAACAATCAACAATGTCTCAGCAAACATGGGTGTAGACTGTTTATAGAAAAAATACACCGCAAAAAAAAAAAAAAAAGGACACAATTTAAAGACATAATCAACCTTTCCAGTTGTAGGAGCCATATTGAAAAAATCAAAAGGCTTCTCATCCTTCTTGTCCAACATCAGCAGCCCTGTTAACGAAAACTATATCTTGGAATAATTCTTTATATTGCAACTAAGGAATATAAATAAAAAATATTAAAATACAAAACATATCATATTGCGTTAGTTGGCCAACCTTTGTCTCACATCTCAACTTTATGGATCACTGGATACTTAAAAGGAATTTGGACAGCCATTTAAAATGAAATCGTTATGAAATCAGATTTGATATTTTAACAGAGTCAAAGAACTGAATTTTAAGAAGCAAAATTTGATATGAAAATTTGTTTCACACACCGTTAGAAAAAAATTTATTGCAAGGGCGATAAGGAGATAATTATTAGAGAGCAGTAGAAGACTGGTAACGAGAAATGCAAAGACTAAAATACATCTCCTATATATGTATATATAGATGAGTAAAAATAAAATATTGCACAAGATAAATGCAGAAAATAATTATAAATCAACAAATATAAAAAGCAAAAAAATGCCAAAAATAATTAACAAAGTTCAACTTCCCTGAATTAGTGATAAGGTAGAAAGATAATCCATATCAAATCAAGGTTTGAGTTGCATGTTTGAACTAATTGCGGATATAAGTGTTTGGCCCAGACGTGTAGCAACGCATGTGGATCAATTCCTATATTCGGTAATATTCAAGTACTTCTCAGAGGTGCTGTTATAGCACCTCTTACCCCATGGGGCTGCATTGATGCACGCCACATGGATTTGAAATACACATGGCGTGCATCAATGCATTTCACATGGGGTAGGAGGTGCTCTAACAACACATCCGGGTGGTGTTTTGAAGATTTTCATTCCTATATTGATGTCTTCAAATCCTATTCTAATTCGGTGGTATGTGTTCTAAAAAATTCGAATAATTTTCGCATAGCCGACACTTAAATTTGAAACTTGAACTCGATATTTTGTCACGCCTTACACTTATCATGCATTCATCGCATTTTTATCATACATTGATATGCTTAATCGTGTCTTGTTGGTGGTGATTGTTGATAATGACAATGATAATCACGATAGCATTTAGCAGAAAATAACGAACTGGGATGGAGTGTGAGTTGTTAGGGTTTTCATAGTAAATTAGGAATTCCAATTTCAATTAAAAGATTGAGTGTTGTGGCTCATTCTGAAGTTAAAACTGCCAAAAGCGCTTACAATTGTTAAGCTCAACTAAAAGCAATTCTAAATGTTGAAGAAAAATGCAAAGGGAAAAAAGTGGAAAGGAAAAAAGCTATTTTCAAATAATGTATATGGAAAAACTTGGGAGAAAATCCAGTGATTATAGCATTAGATTTTTTTTTATTTTTTAAATCTTTTTTACAAATAATTTAGTCATTCCCTTTTTTTTTTATCGCACAATTGATATTCAATTCTTCACGAAGTACTATTTTCTATAATTTAATACATACATATTTGAAAGAAGAAATTGAGTGGGAATTGGGTAAAATTGGCCCCCTCTTTTATCTTTTTCCCCCTGAGCACTTCTAATGTAAGGGGAAACCCTAAATTTGGGTTTTCCCCCATTATGCTAAATAGTTTCAAGGGGTAAAAAAAACAAAATATTTGACAAATTTAAGGTGGAAAATCCAAAATAATTTTTCCCTTCATTTACCTTTTTGTCCTTTATCAATTTTCCCATTTATCATTTTCCCTTCCATTTTCCCCTAACGCTGTAAGTGCTTTAAAATGGCCATTTTTCCACCAACCCCCATACACTATTTAGTTTTGTTGGGTTTCACCCAATATAAAGCATTTCAAAGAGCAATGTTAATGTTTGAGGAAAAATGCCAAGGGAAAAATGCTAAAGGGAAAAAATTAGGGGGATAAAAATTATTCTCAAATAATGTATAGGGGAAGACCTAGTGATTATAGTGTTAGAGAATTTTGTTTATTTTTTAAACTTTTTTACAAATTATTTTGTCATTGTTTTTTTAAATCATACAATTGATATTCAATTTTTTTTTGCAGAATATTATTTTTTAAAAATTGATTATATACTTTTTTGAAGGAAGAAAGTGGGGGCGGGGGAAGGTACCCCCCAAAATGACTTTCGTCCACTTCCCCATACATTAATTGGCTTTGTTGGGGGTTTTTCCCAATATTAATCTTACTCTAATATGGGGTAAAAAATCTAAGGGGGAAAAATTTCAAAGTGAAAAATGAAAGGGGAAAATAGGAAGGAAAAGTAAGTGGGGAAAATCCTATGAGAATAAGAATTAATGTTGGGGAAAAAACTAATATTTGGGTTTTCCCCATTTTTCCACTACACCTTAATAATATTGATGGGGTTGGGAGTGGAAAAACTTAAGAGTAGTTATATTGGCACCACATCTTTTACTAACCACACCACAATTTAAGTTTACTCATTATCCTTTATATTTTTAATTCTTTGCACTTCAATCATTAAAATTTTTTTTGTCATATTTTTATTTTTAACATCTTATTATCATAGAAGCTTGTATGATTTTATATGATATTAAGGTATACAAATCAAAATTTTTTAAATTTATTCAATCATTAAGAACACAAAAGGATAGTCAAATAAAAATTCGAGAAAAAATGTAGCAGAAACTTTTAGGGCCTTAAATACTATAAGAAATAAAGATTAGAGATGTCCATATTAATAATAATGTGGTGTGTTTAGTAAAATGAGTTGTGTATATATAATTAGCCAAAACTTAAAAATTGGGTTGAAAAATGCAAAAGCTCATTTAGAGATTTGCCCCCCTCATTTACCCCTACATATTTCCCCGAGACATTAATCTTACTCTGAAGGGTGAATTCTATAAAAGAAAGTGGTTGAATTTGACGCCTTTTTTACATCCCGTTATCATTCCTCTCCATTCCACCCCTACACTATTTGGTTTCAAGGGGAAAAACCCCAAAAATAGAATTATTCACCCTCACATTATTTGGTGGAAATTGAACAAAAGTGAAAGTACCATATTTGGGTGTTTTACCCAACGTTAATATTGCTCTATAACTCCTTTAAAAAAAAAAAAAAAGAAACTTCAATATATTTGCAGCTAATAGCCCAAATTAACATGAATTTTGTAGACTTCCAAATTACAAAATTCAATATACTAATATTTTCTGGATGAAAAAAAATATTCGAACTCATGTCAAAAAACTCGATAAGTAAGTGTCTTACTACTAAGATAAACGGTTAATCAATATATAGTATTCACGTTAGCAGTATATTTTATATTTGGTAAATAGTTGCTACGTCATAAACTTTCGAATTTTATTTACAATTGGGTTCTTAAATTTGATTGAAAGCACATTGGCTCTCCAGCCTTAAAATTGTTAGAGCATTTCCAATTAAGAGGGGGAAAACTCAGATTTGGGTTTTCTGGCCACACAAAACCAAATAATATTAGGGCCAAATATCTATTTTTCACCTAATTTGGCCTCCCATTTATAAGTTGCATCCCCTTTTCTCAGTCCAGCTATGGAAATAAGGTCGGATTTCTTACAGAGCCCTATCTCCAATCACAAGCTGACACACGCAGGTGAGGTGTCAGCTTGTTATTGGAGACCGGGCTCTGTAAAGAACCCGGCCTAGGTGAGGTGTCAGCCTGTGATTGGAGACCGGACTCTATAAAGAACCCGACCTTGGTTCTTTAAAATTGGGTCCCCCTTCTTCCCATTACCTTTTTCACCCTAATATTGGAAATAATTAAAAACTTAAATTTCCAACGTGGGGGAAATCTAAATTTGTGGTCCCCCAGTAATCTAAAAAGCTTACTTAGGTACGCATAAGTGTCGCTTATACTCGAAACTTGGCTTTCACGTTTCGGTACGACTTAAGCTTTATCACGTATTAATCACATTTTTATCATACATTGGTGCGCTTAGGCGTGTGCTTGGCTTTGAACTTTTCCATGCTTTACGTTTTTTAAAACCTTGCCCCCACCTCATCCATTGTATAGGCCAAAAACTCATTTTTGAGGGCATCCCTCATTTTTCCTTTTACATTTTCCCCTTCCGTTTGCTCCTAATATTGGAAATGTTATTTTTGATTCACGGTTGTTTCCTGTTTGATTCTCATCATTGACATTGAATTATAATGAGAAATTATATTGAGATGAAATGAATGGTGTTATAGTGAGGTGAAATGAGTGGTGTAGATTTAATAGAAGTTTGAAATTTATGGTTATAAATGAGTAGTTTTCAAATCAGTAATCAGTGAAATTATAATGTGAATTGATTAAGAGAATCAAAACAAGAACGCTAGAATGACCAATATGCTCGTAATAATGAAATGACATAAAAAGATCGCAAACAGAAGAGTAATTTTTTATATGGAAAAGTGACATATGAGTTAGTTAGCTATTATGTGTTAGTTTGTTTTTATACAAACGGTGGATTCGGAAGCAAATAAACAATTAGTACAAGATAACCTACTAAGTAGGTCAATATTTTGTATCACATAAACATATTATTTTATGAAATCTCATTGTCAAAATTTTGACATTTTGAACAATTATGTAACCAGCTTTCAAAATAGGTGGAATTCAACCATGAAAGTCGTATAGAATACTTGCATGCAAAGTTTCCAATAAAGTCGTATAGAATACAATTATGCAAATTTTGAGCGGATTGATGAGGTTTGTGATAGGAGTTTTGTGTATCTTGAGGCATATAGGAAGGAGAATGATAGGCGCCAAGTGCAAGTTGTGCCGCGAGGGGTTGCCGAGGTGGTTTCGCGACACGGTGCTTCAGGAGGGGACGACTGGTTCTTGGTGACGGACGCGGTGGTGGGGCTGAAGGGATTGGTCTAGAAGGAGTGGTGATGGGAGACCATGTGGTAAAGGGAGCTTTTACTATTTGGGTGGCGCGACAGTGTCCAGTTGAAGAAGCTGAAGCTTTAGCTTGTCGAACGGGCCTTCGCTTGATGGAAAACACGAGATAACGGTGTCTGAAGTTCGCGTTGATGCTCTTCGCGTGGTGCACCGCGTTAGAGAACTGGAGTCTATGAGCACTTTGGCACCAGTTTATCGCCATATCCGTCTTCTTATGACTAATGTAGGTTGTGCCATTTGTAAAAATAGTCCACGGCTTCAGAATCGGGTGGCTCATGAATTAGCACAATATGCTTCTTCTACCCGTGCATCTCACCTTTGGTTTGATTGTACCCCGATGTTTCTTTCTTTGTATCTTGACTTTGATTGATTGTTTTAATGAAGTAGTTGTTTGCTCAAAAAAAAAAAAAAAAAAAAAAACAAATTAACATGAATTTTGTAGACTTCCAAACTGCAAAATTCAATATACTAATAATTTTTGGATGAAAAAAAATTAATCGAACTCATGTAAAAAAAACTCGATAAGAAAGTGTCTTACTACTAAGATAAAACCTCCTTGGCCAATCAATATATAGTATTCACGTTAGCAGTATATGTTATATTTGGTAAATAGTTGCTACGTCATGAACTTTTGAATTTTATTTACAATTGGGTTCTTAAATTTGATTGAAAGCACATTCGCCCTCCAGCCTTCAACTTGTTAGAGCATTTCCAATTAAGCAGAGAGAGAAAAAAAAAAAAAAATCACTCAAATTTGTGTTTTTGGGCCCCCCACAAAACCAAATAATATTAGGGCGAAAGATCTATTTTTCGCCTACTTGGCCATTCATTTACAAGTTACATCCCCATTTCATCTCATTACCTTTTCCTTCTATAATTTTTTCCCTAAAATTGGAAATACTTAAAAACTTAGGCTGCGTTCTCTTTACTGTTTTCAGATTTTTTTTTTATTTTCAGTTTTCTAAAACAGTGAAAACGCGTTTTCTTTTATATTTTCAAAAATATAATTCAGAAAATAACTTCAAAATTTGTAAAGAAAATTAAAAATGACTTTTTTCATGTTTTTATGTTTTATGTGTTAAAAGTTAAAAATACAGAAAATGCATTTTCAAAATTTAAAATTCATATTAATTACATATAAATCCCAGTTTTTATTGCTATATTCATTTTATTTCTATTTTTCTATTTTTAAAAATAACTAGTATCTTACCCGCGCGATGCACGGGAAGAATAATTCACAATAATTTAAAAAAAATTAGATGTTTACATTCACACGATATATAAAAAAATTATAGGTAAACCATACCTACCTTATGTAAACATTCCACTTTACACGTAGTAGTCATGAACTTTAAGGGGGAAAAAGAATTATTATTTTTCACAACATATATACATGTTCATAAGCATTTCCATAAATATTTATGTACTCTTTTCCGCCCCATCTTACATCAACCCTATATGTCACCTTGAAGAAATTTGCCATAAAAATTGGAAATTTGCATGCATATATATTAGCCAAGACACGAATTTTTCATATTCGGGCAATATTCATTGTTTGGTATGTTGTCCCGCCATATTTCCTATTTTCTTTAAATATTTTCATGAATATTTTATTTATTCTTTTCCAGATCGGAAGAGCTTCGCGACAGTGTATATCACAGAAATTTGAGGGGAAAATATATATTAGTAAAAGCTCATAACGTCGTTCAAAAATCAATACATACACTTGCCAAATGGAAGAAGTATTCCCGATTTGTTTTTAATCACTTCATCAACAATAATTCACATATTCCATATCCTCCAAATGAATACATAAAGAAATAAATAAGAAGAAGCCAAACATACCTCAAGGATCTTTGGATAAATTTCTAAGGATTTAACAAAACCCAAAATTGATAAAAGAACCTAAACTTAATCGTGTTACATACTAACGCTCCCTAAATTGCATAGCCAAAACCCAATGCTCGAAATTTACAGTACATAAGAATCCCTTGACGTAGGTTATGATACACACATACCAATTCTAAAAACAGTAAACTCTGCAATTTAACCCCAAAAGAAGAAAAGAATATATACACTTGAATCAACAAATACCATTTCACTGGAAAGAATTTAGAGGTTAAAGCAGTGATCATAAAAAGAAGAAGACTATATCGCTTAGCTTACATTTCTTGAGATATATGAGTGATAACTAAGCCCTAGACAAGCTAAATTAACAAAATTTTACACCACTCTGCACTCTAATAACATTGATGGTCATAGTTTTTGAATCAAAACACATAGTGATGAGAGATTGAACATTCTAATATACACAAAAAAAAAAAAAAAAAATAGAATGCTTAACAGTGTTAAATATAAACTGTCTATTGCATCAGTATGTGCCATATTCGTTAAGTGAAAACCTCAATGGTAATTGAGATAACAATCCCTTTGATGCATTTGGCGATCTGCAATCTTGTAGTCATTGTGACAGCCACTTCATCACCCTAAATGCAATGGCCAATGCAATCAGTTCGCTTAAAATCCATAAAAGAACTAATTTTCTGCCATCACAACATGGCACAATCAAGTACTTTAATGCTTATGTTTAAGAAAAAGAAAAAGAGATCGCCAAAGTATGTTTGGGTAACTGAAAACTTTCTTTGAAATTTGACAGGTATACTATTTTCGTTTTAGCCCACCCCCCCCCTCTCTCCAAAAACAAAAAAGTGTACACCTTTTAGCATGCTTAATGTTAGTAATGATAATAAAAAATCATGAAGTCAAGTTGATAATTAAGATTCCATTAGTATGACAGTTAATCGGTCCGCATCATGATAATGGCTTCAAAATAGGAATCCAAAGATTAAATATGATCATGTAGAATCTCTAATAACTTGAATTACTTGGTAAATTGACTAATTTCATCAATCACAAATACTAATGCAGTAATAAGATGTTTGTGAATAATTACACCAACAAAAAAAAAAAAAAAGTAAATAAATAAACACTCAATACTCCTATACCAAGAAAACTGATTAGATTCCATGAAGTCAAAATGCGTATATGATATATAATATTAAAAGCAATGAGATTCCCACATACCTACAATAGTTGAAAAAAAAAAAAAAAAAAGAAATGCAATGATGACGTCAAAGCAGTTACTTTTTTGCAATATCACCTCCTTTTCCCATGTTTTGCCTTAATTGTACTTTCTAAGTTGCTTTTATCAATCTGTGTAGTGACAACCAAGTTCCAGTAGAACTTATAAAGATAAGAAATAGATCTCCAAGAAAAATATGAAAGAAAGAGAAATGGATATTAAATCCACACGGAAATTTCCCTATGAATAAAAATTGCTTTGAACACTTTAACCATAGCTTTTACAAAAAAGTCTTTTTTTCCACGGGGAAATACCCAAAAATACAGGCACAAGAAAATTTAAGAGAACCCAAAAGAAAAAAAACTTCGTAGTTTTCATAAATTACATACCTTTATTCTAGCGAAAATTATGGTTGTAGCCGGAAGCACATGAGCTGATGCCCGATAATCGTGAACGGCGAGAATAGCGAAAATCCACAACCGACTTATGAATGTGCCCATTGGAAGAGTTGATGATGAAATTTCATGAGAAATTAATCGCTTTGTGTTTACCAATCGATCCCAAAAGCTTCTAACAATGGCGAGAATTAGTGCAACCGATTTCATGGAATTAAATGAAAAAAAGAATATTATACATCTGGCCAACATAGGAAGTAGGAATTCAAGCTAATAAAAAGTATATGTTGATTGCAAAGTGATATAGGCAATTCTCAATATTACGGGGTTGTTTGAAACTATTTATCCGAATTGAATTATAAAGAGAAATTATAAAGAGGTAAAATGAGTGATGTAGATTTAATGTAAATTTGAAATTTGTGGTTATAGATGAAAAGTAGTCAAATCAGTTGTCAAATCAGTGATATGTGAGATTATAAAGACGTGCTTCCGATCTAAGAGGATCAAACACCCCCTACATCAATTTTGCCATTAACTGGTGGGCTTTCAAAGTGGAAGCAGAAGATAAAGAGGGAAGCTATGGTGGAAATTAACGCTTTGGGTAGTGGAAAAAATATGGAAGAGAGAGAGAATCGGCTACTGGAATAGGGAAGATGAAAAGGAACACATTGACCCAAATTCACGCGTTTTCCTTGGACTTCTGTAAGTATTTTGAATTTCCAATGCAACTGCAAGTATTAATTGCATCTTTCCATAAATGCAAAAAAGAAAAAAACAATCTAGTTTGGCAACCAAAAGTTCCCGCCCAAAAGCATTTAAGAGGCTATTCCTCTATATAATATACATAGATTTTCTGAAATAGAAAACAGAACGCGTGTTTTATTTTCTCAAAACAATAATCTCAAAATAGAAAAATCAAAATGAATTTTTAAATAAAAATAAAAAACTAAAGCACAAAGAGAACACAACCTTAAATTTCCAATGTGGGGGGAATCTAAATTTGTGCCCCTCGGGCGGTGTTCTAGAAAGCTCAATTAGGCGATCTCATGTGTCTTTTATACTCGAAAGTTGGATTTCACGTTTCACTATGCTTTATGATTTATCACGTATTAATTAGTTTTTATCATGTATTAGTGCACTTAGGCGTGTCTAAGCCTAATGCTTGACTTTGAAACTTTTTCATGCCTTACGTTTTTTAGAACCTTGCCCCCACCTCATCCATTGTATGGGCCAAAAGCTCATTTTTCCTTTTACAATTTCCCGTTCCATTTGCTCCTAATATTGGAAATATTATTTTTGATTCACGGATGTTTGATTCTCGTTGTTGACATTGAATTATGATAAGAAATTATAATGAGATGAAATGAGTGGTGTATATTTAATGGACATTTAAAATTTATAGTTATAAATAAGTAGTTGTCCATTCAGTAATAAGTGAAATTATGATGTGAATTGATAAAGAGAATCAAAACAAGAATGTTAGAATGATCAATATGCTCGTAATAATGAAATGACGTAAAAAGATCACAAACATGAGAGTAATTTTTGATATGGAAAAGTGAATATGAGCTAGTTAGCTATCATGTGTTAGTTTGTTTTTATACAAACGGTGGACTTGGAAGCAAATAAACAATTAATACAAGATAACCCACTAATTACGCCAATTTTTTGTGTCACATAAACAGAATATTTTATGAAATCTCATTGTCAAAACTTTGACATTTTGAACAATAGGTAACCAGCTTTCAAAATAGTGGAATTCAACCA
>CAVNYN010242671.1:0-11030 GCA_963692815.1 Nyctanthes arbor-tristis | reverse complement strand
GGTAGGGGTTGGGGTGTATATTCTATGCCTGTATTTAGTTGATATGGCTTCAATCTGGTGAGAAGAAAAAAAATAGCAAGAAATAACTTTTACAAAATTGACGTAGTATGACAGAATGATATTTGTTTGCACAGACATTTGCAGTCAATTAATGTCTGCCCCAGTTCCCAAACTTTCTAACACAGTTCCACTCTAGAAAATATAAGTTGGGAAATGAATATGCCTGCCTACGTCCAATTCCAATTTATTTTATTATCACTATTTTATATTTTTTCAGAATCATAAGTACCCTAAATTCCTCCTCTAGCCAAGAGGACGTTCTCAGAAACATACATAAATATATGCAGTGCAGGAGGAGCATTATGCAATTTAATAGAGAATGATACCACGTTTCAGAATATGTACATGCAAAATTTTAATAATATCCAAATTTTTGTATCAAACACCAAGGAAACATGATGCAACACTTACTTGATACTCTCCAGCTTCTTCGACACCTATACTATATCTTTCATATGAATTCTTGGGATGAAAATTGAACACCAAAAGAAAGGGACCTCGCAGATAAGATATGACCTGCTCCACAAGGAAATGTCTCAGATACATGCATATCTATAAGAACTAGTTCTGTAAGTTCTCTCTGCCAAGCATGGACACCACCATGCAAAAGGCAGGCCTAGTTTGTAGTTTCTTTATAAGTAATCAGCCACAGAAGTCAGATAATCCAACATTAGTTTCTGGGCATCAAATTAACTTAGGTGTATCATCGTGCAACCAATTGTACTGCTGGCATAATTGCGAAGATTTTACAATATCTGTGAAAAGCATACAAAGAGAATGCTTGCAGGGGAAGGGGATGTACTGTAATTCCCTTGTGATTCATTGGTATACATGCTTTAGCAAAGAAATGTAAAGCAAAAGCAATTGCAGAAAAAATAGTATTTGAAATCCTTCCAAAAGAAAAGATATGCAAATATAAACATCGAATGTAGTTAAAAGCTTAGGACTGTCACACGCCTACTAGTTCTCCTTTACTTTCTTCAGCAAGATGAGAAAGCATAAAATACTTATCAGGTGGCTCTACCTCTCAGAAATAGGAATAAATTAGGTATCTCAGCTCAAAGACACTGCACCTATAGCAACAAAAACAAGAAACAACAGGTGTATGCTAAAATAGAAAGAGTCATACCATTGTAGAGTCATTTACATGGTGAACACTGGGAAGTCCTTTTGAACCTCTTAACAGTATTCTTTCATTTGCATCCAATTTCATCATATCCTGAAAGGAAGACAGAAACAGATATCTCAGTGGCCAATCAAGGAGTGTTGAGCTATTTCAGCAAATTAGCCAAATTCATAGCTGAATCTGTCTCCCCAATCCACTTCCTCATCCGTCCTATCAGGTTCCTTCTTCTTTTCTACACAGAAATTACTGAAAATTTCCACAAAGTCTATACATAAGCAAGTTAATAAACTTTAAATTTTACCAACTGGAATGTCCAGCTCATTCACCAAAATATCGTCAAAAGAACATGGGATCGTCGATCTCTTCCTTAAAGATTGAGATGAGTCGATGTCGGTCGATGGTGTGAAAACACTTCCTGATGTCGAATTCCTTTAGATCAACTAGAAAGAAGGAAACGATTTACCATCTCCCTAACTTACGTCGACAATCTCATCAAAAAATCACCAGCACAAAGCAGAACATTTTCAACCTTATGGACTGCAATACTGATAAAGCAGCTGTCCTTCTGACATGTATCAGACTAAAATAAATAATGTCTCTCCTTTCTAAGAACTCAAGCTTTTATATGAGGCAGTTCAATCTAATAGATAGCCCCCCCCCCTCCTTCAACAACCCCACCAGGAAGTGAAGGGGAAAAAAAAAGAGCACATCTCGCTGTCACCACTTTCAAAAAATCACACGTGAAAGGGCTTTGATAAAAATAAATTAGTCCTACAACTTAGGAGGAAATCATTGAATCATATACAAACAAATGAAGTCTTTGTTTCTAAGAAAACTTCTAGATAAGCAACAACATGCTATACTTATTCTGGTATTATCATTTTAAAATGGAACAGAATCAACGATTTGAATTTTTTTAATTAAAAATATAGAAAGTACACATCTACGATTTTTTTTTTTTATAAACCCTCACAGAATACAAAAACTAAGGTACTTAAGAAATATAAAGCTATAGAGAGATCAGGAAACATGTTAAATTGACAGAATCATGAAAATGCAGAAGCAATATTGACCTTATCAAAAGCAAACAATCCTTTGTGCAGCTCATCATTTTCCAAAAGATCCCAGTTTCGATTAGCAAGTGAATACGAGAAACCATTGCTTGGCATTGGGAACTCAACTCTCTGGAAAAGACAAACCATGAAAGTTATGAAGGTCACATTGCAATAAATATTTTAAGTAAACAGAACCTACTCACCTTCGGGTGCCCAAATTCATTTCCCATGAAATTGAGGTATGCCGCGCCACCAATTGTAAAAGTAATTAATCTGATCATCTAGAAAAATAATAAACAATAAAAAATTTTCCCTCTTGCATATATCAAAAGCACAGTAATTTTAAAAAGGAAAGGAGACTGAAAATGGAGTAAAGACATGGAAAAGAAAGACAAATAAAATTGCAAGATTGTCACTTCTGATCAATGGAGCATATATTTTCTGTAATTTTTAACAAATTTTGAAGATTAAAAGAATCCTAGATTTTCCATAAAATGGCTAAATATGATTCATGAATCATCTTAAAACAAATATCTTCTTAACATTTGAAGAGAAATGCTTCATTTTCATCTCAAATAGATTTGAGAGAATGGTAAGATATAGTAACTGCCAAAGTATTACATACCTCAGTAGGGGCATGGGGGAAGGTAGACAAAACTATAGAAAACAAAGACCGTACAGTGTACAAATGAAGAATGGTTAACAGGTTGTATTTTAAAAAATAAACAAAATAATAATAAAGGAATTAAAAAAGAGGAATGGTTAACAGGTACCTTGTGCAATGAACAACCTCTCAAGAATGACTCTGCTGAGTTAGAAGAACCAAAAAGTATTTCAGCAAATGATTGGCCCCCTGATATTGACTGGAAAGCAAGAAAAATAATTTATCAAACCACTTAAAGAACAATCAATTAACATGAAAATTTATTTACACTATTTCTAGAAGAGACATGAAGGTAGGAGAAGCAATTATATAACAATAAGATCAAAATAAGAGATCATAGTGAATAACCTGGTTGTGATTTTCTGCATACAGAAGCATCTTATCAGCATTGCTTCTTCTGCCAGTTAAAGTGTTCACGAGCTAAGGAACAAATAAAGACAATAGAACTAATCAGCAAAAAATGACATACTGGAGGAAACAAGGGAAAAAAGAAAAGAAAAAGAGTTGAATGGAACAATGGAAAAAAGAAAAGAAAAAGAGAGAGCGTAGTATTGAATGGAACAACCTTACTCATACTCCATTCATTGTCAGGAACATTCTCAAGAAATGACAACCACAATTCCGGTCCAGAGAGATTAACAAAGTAATCAAATCCCAAACCACCTTGAGAAGCTGGCTCACAAAGTCCAGGGTAAAGTGTCACCTGCGCAATAAAACAGTCACCAAGACTGAGACGGGCATGAAGTGAATGAGAGGTCGTTAGCTTCAGAAATACAATTATCACAGGACGGAACATGTTTAGTTCTCAGGCTCAGATTACCGAAAGCACATGGTAGAAACGAAAGAACATCTTGTAAAAGAATATATTAGTACATTCAGCACTTCCTCCTTGCAAAGAGATCTAGCTTATTTTCACAAAAGACAACCAGACATTATATTGTTGAAGGATTGACTAATAAACAAGTCCTTCTCAGGGGCCAAACAATTTTCTGTTCTTGATAGGTCACAGACATGGTCCTTTTATATCTTAACCAAATTCCCCACAATAATAATGAAATTGCTTTGTCCCAGAGTCATTCTATACGTTGTGCAAAACTATATTGACACACATTAAAAGTTGCATCAGCCATGAAAATATTTAGCCAAGACTCAAAATTGAAGTATATTTCAGTACGTTTTAGTAAAAACTTTAATTGTTTGACACACTTATGATACCAAGCACCATTTTCTACACAAACTTACAACAAGAAACACTGTTTGGCAACTCAAAATTTTATAATCTCGTTTTAAAACAGGCAAGTGAGCCCCCGGCTTGGTCAAATCTTGAGGTAAAGTTTGTTCAATGATTCCCCCAACCTCAGATCCAACATCAATGAGTGGCAAGGGCAATAAAAGCCAGACACCCGGAGTTTTAAAACCAAAATTTTTAAAATTGAGTTGCCAAACACTCTGAAAATCTTATAGACAATTTTAACCAAATTCCCTAATATAATACTGGAGTGCTTTGTCCAGAATCATTTGTATGCTGCCGTGCAAAACTACACATATGCGCATGCGCATGCGCACACATATTAGAAATTGCATTAGCCAGTAAATATTTAGCCAAAACTCAAAATCAAAGTATATTTCCTTCATTTTATGTTTTAGTAAGACTTTAAGTGCAAATAATTCCCACTTCTCAAGCTTATGAATACCAACCACCATGATCTGCACAAATTTACAACCACAAATCTTATGTATAATTACAGAGTTACACCAGCCAGAAGAGCAAATCTACTACTACATTAATTTTTTATAAGCAAATAAAAGATTAAACTACACTTTGATAATAAAGCAGCTGTCATGTTGCATAATCCAGAGTGATCACAAAAAATATGTTGCTGCCAATAAAAAGCAAGTCTACTGGAAAAGGAAATTTAAACCAGAAGTTATAGCCCTTGTCTAACTAGCTATCTAGTTGTGGCTAATCACCGATTTGGCAACTCTACTAGCATTGTCCATGGAGCCACATTTATGGTTTCACCACAATCAAAACTTAAATTTTTAAGGTTTCCATGTCAAAAGCAAGTGACCATGCTCCAGTCATATATGAAACCACAATTAACTTTGTCAAAGTCAAATTATTCCCGACTCCAGGAATTGCAAAAACACTCCCAAGCCTGGAGTTCATAGATACTCTGTACTCTCTTAATTTCAAAAGATTAGGAAAATGGAAAATATTTGGGGATAGGATTGTTACTGCTACAAGAAATTGCCAAGTAGGATAGAGAGTAACTGCTTCTATAGGAAGAAGAGGGCATTTCCGTTGTTATTCCTTAGTGGAATTTGTTGTGGACTTCGAAGTCTTCTATCTTCCATCATTTTCTAGCAGCTTACCGACCGGGATTGGGCTAGCTTTTACATTTTCATTAATGCATGTTAGTAAACCAATTGGTGTATTTGAACACATTGTGGAATAATTTTGTTACATTTCCACTTAATTCAAAATCTTTTTTGCAAGTAGATCAGCTGAATCTTGAACTTCTGGCCAAGTTATTTATTGATCACAGTACCCCACAGCGAAATTTCCATTTCTAAGAGGAAATATTTATAGTGCGTATTAGGCTAAGTGGTGCCATCTAACCCTATTCTTTCACCTTTGTGTGCTATCTATCCTTATGCTTTCAAATTTGGAGCTTATAACCCTAAATCCCACCTTCTTTGCATCATCTAACCTTACCGTCAAGAAGCGTTACAATCTTCTGTTATCACAACATATGTGCTGTACTAAAAAATGCTATGAAGGGCATTGACTTCCATTCACTTAATATAAAATTTTCACCCACCAATGAGGAAAAATGGTCACTACAATTTGCTAGATACCACCTATATGTATCAACATTCTCTTTCTCCGCATTAAATTAAATATTTGGCGAAAAATATAATTCCAACATATATATCTTTTGAATAATAATACTCTTATCGGCGTTTTACCATGTTATCAATTAGCATAAAACTTCTCTATTTTTTTCCAATCACAACTTGCTTAACTATAACTAATTTCTCCACAAAGCTGCTTCGTTCGAAGAATATAGTATGAACAACCAAAACCGGCCAACAGATTGCTCATATTTGTCACCCATCTAATAAATCATGACTAATATTAACTAAATAGAACAGTTGGTAGTCAGAATGTGTTGAAAGATAAAAAAATGCTCTACTCATGACATAATTTGTAGTGACCAACCAACTTAATGCCATAATTTTGAATAATTTCATTTAACATACATGTCCACATGTCTTAACAAAAGGCCCTGAAGACATCATTTAATCGAATGATCGTGTTGCCCTTTAATTCATTAGGAGCTTGGAGACATTGTTTTTGGGCACATCACACAAGCTAGGATAAGAGATGAGTGAAACGGTCTTTAACAGTAAGGTTAGATGGTGCAAAGAAGGTGGGATTTAAGGTTATAAGCACCATGTTTGAAAGCATAAGGTGAGATAGCACACAAAGGTAAACGGATAGGGTTAGATGGCGCCAATTAGCCTCGTGTATTATGAAAAAGTTGACAATGTCCATAGAAGTACCAACAGCAAAGAATACTAAAATGCTCCTTTAAACTTTAGAAGAGGAAAGATTATTATGCATTAATGAAAAGCAGCAATAAGAAGAAAGTCAACGGAGAAATCCCTTACATCTTCTGCAATTGTAATAATATGAGGATGAAGAGCATGCAATATCTCATTTGCCAAAATGAGGTACAGCAAAGCGTCGTTGTCAACATACTGATTACAGTACCTGCAAAAGAGAGCCATTATCTCTAAAGCAAGAAAACTCTAATTCAATGAAGGTAAGGTAACAAGGTGCAATTTCAATGTGACCAGTTGTTTTATTGTTCATTTCAAGTTCTAACCAGTGCCAAGTATGATGGCAGACAAACAAAGCCACATAAAAGTGAATATACTAGTCCTCTTATCTATTCTAGAGTTTTGTCACAGATAAGTACCAACAGTGGAAAATATTCAAACACGGAATAGTCGACCTGATTGAGTTAAAAAATCATTTATGGTACAAAACGAGAAATAAGTTCCTTAGGATCAACAGGAAACAGCAAGGTTGGGCAGCCTTACTCCTCCATGTCTCCAGTAAAAGATGCAAAGCCGTTATGTGTATACATCATTGATGGGAGAGAGTGGAAATGGAAACCATCAATATGGTACTCCACTACCCACCTGAAAAATAAGCAACACTGAGCGAGTCAATGCAAACACGACATCAGAGGATTAATAAGCCTACAAAAAATTGAAAGTTAGAGAACAGATCCCCGAGTAAGAATTCAAGAAATGGAAAGGTAACACCAGTGAGCTACAAGGTTACCAATTTAGATTTGAAAGAAGAAAATGCAGCACATCGTGATCTCCGTATTTGAACATCCTTGTACCCCAAAATTTATGATGACCTCTTTTACCTGGAAATAATTCATACATTACCAAAACACAAATTATAAGAAATAAAAATAGAAAGTCTATACAACACTGATACTGTGGAACAAGAATGGAAGTCAATCACTCTGTTTATTACATGAACATGAAGTTACTAAAATGAATTAACCAAAACATTGCTGCAATATGCTGCATTCGAAGCAGTGGTAAAGTGTAGAAGGGCAGATATAAAAACCAAAAGTAGTAATACGTGCAAGAAACATAATGCAGGGTGTTAACTGGATGCACACAACCCTAAGTAAACTTCAAATGAAGTCTCAGTGAATGCATAGCCTGCAATCTCTTTCCTTTTTCTACTCATCTCTAATGAAATAGTGATGGCACATACACACAGTCGGAAGTGCTTTCAATTATACATGTGTACATAAACATACATGACTTAAAGGATAATACGTACAACTTAATGTTGTGTAAGAAAATGCAATGGAACTTAACAAAAAAATGTGAATGCCACTTTAAAAACAAGCCACTTATCAAGTCTCACAACATGGTCCAACAAAAAAGGGCAACATGGTACAGAATAGATTCTTTGCGGGTTGTTTCATTTAATTGTTCTGCAATTAGCTTTATAGCAACATAAGGGCACTGAGATTAATCTCTAAAAAAAGCTTACCTGTATGAAAGTAGCAATCATTTGATCCATCAAAGAGTGATAATCCAACCATTTCATCAGGAGCAGCATAGGAATGGACAACATCTAAGAAGACTAATAGTCCAAGCCCTACAGGAAATACAAAGAGCAATAAGTATATTCCTACCATAAGATGGAACGAATAAGGGCAGTCCAATTTACGGTGACGGTAAGAAAACCCTGTTAAGAAGTCAAAAGTATATGCAACAAAGAAACCTGTATTGGCTAGGAAAAGTGCAAGCCAGTCTTACAACGTAACTAGAAAGTATCTAATATAGCACTGACGAAAAAATTGGAAAATATGGCTGAACACTAAAGCTATGGACCAATGTCAATATGTCGGCAGTGGTAAAGGAGATGTAACAGAATAGAATAATCAAGAAAATGAAGTATTAACCATGACAGGAGACTTGCTAAAACATTTCAGATGAATTCCACTTTATTGTCTGAGCAACATGATATAACAAATTTGGACTCAAAGGCTCCAAAAGACTTGCATGACTGACCTGAAAGTCCAGAAGAATTAGAAAATGGAATCAACTGCTTATTTCCAAAGTAAAACTGAGAGGATAAAATGAATGTTCACAAGACCCTAGGTTTTCATTTTCAGTCCGAGAGTACTTTCGACCCAACTGTCAACATTTAAAAGCAGTTTGAGTTACATTTGCTAGCAATTAGCAAACTTTTCTAGCTCAAATGGACAAGAAACCCTACCATCAACTTTACTTGAAAATCCTTTTTCAATTTTTCTTGTCACCATGAAAATCAAAGTAAATGTCATTCACTCACAAATGCATACTATGAGGAAGGAAAATTTTCAGCCATGTCAGCAAACCAATTCTATTTTAAAATAAAATTGGTCAAACCAATCATATCTACATATCTCGAGCATCTCTACACCTACACAAATATCTACCATTGAACTCCAGCCATTCTCTCTCTTATTTCAGGGAAAAGAAAAAAAGTTTACTGACTGCGGCAATGTAAAAAAGATGACTAAAAGGACGGAGGAAGAATTGGACCAATAAAATGTAGGTGTCATTCTCAAGTTTGACAATTGACCTCTGATTCCAGCCAGTAAGATTTTCAAAAGCCGAACAGATTTCGGCCATCCGGGATCATACAAGCCTCTAAAATCAGCATAAATTTGACTTGTATTTGTTCTTTTACCGTTTTCCCTTCAAGGCTTAATTATAACAATTTAAGCATTGTGGATTTGTTTTATATCTTTGCCTGTCTCTATTATTCAATTAAATTTATTAATTCTCTATTTTTTAGATCATCTTTTTTGGGTGCGTTTAGTCCAAATTTCTAATGGCTTCTAGTTCTTTGTTCATTAAGTTTTTCGCTTTATTGCTTACTTCCTGTGGCCTGAAGTTGCCAATTTATATAGAATATATCCTTACAGAGTTATGATCTTTATAGTGTTTAACAGATATAAAAATCATCAAAATTTAAATTCGTGTTTAAAGTTCTTAATTTTCGGGTCACCAACAAATAAAGAGAGAAGACTAAACAAATGCATGAATATTCTGACACTACTGGTCTGACAATAATATTTACCATGTGCTTCATCCACCAAATTCTTGAAGTCGTCAGGCGTGCCAAAACGGCTGCTAACAGCATAGAAATTCGTAACCTACATATTTACAAGAAACATAATCAAATTCATGAAAATAACTGTGAAATTGGTCAACATGAGCCGTTCAGATTGTGTAATGCAGCACCTAGTCTACAGTCAAATTGGCGATGATGAAGAAATTGCTCATTATGAAGGTATAACTAAATATGTCTGACAATGTAAACTAATCAGAATCCCAATACAGACAGACAAACACATTGAGCAGCTTAAGATCTGAAAAATATGCACAAATCAGCAACTTCAGATGATCGAAAGGCTATATCCACATAATGTGTCTATACTTCTTAGCACATAACTGAAGAAGTAACTGACAAATAGTGTAAGTCAGAGTTTAATCCTCAATATGGTGAAAGCAAATTTTCAGCTTCAATGGAGGAGAGATACTTTAACATTGTGAGACTCTGGCTCTCAAATTGATCTTTAGCAACCTCAAAAGTTTGACTGTATGAAATGCAGCTACCTATTTATGCAAGAGTTTGTTTGGAAGAGGTTTTTCAAAAATCATTTTCCTTCGAACTCAATTTCAGTCACACATTATTATAAAAACTAAAAATGAAATAAAAAAATCAAGTAAGAAAATAACTTTTCCTCCATTTTCAATGACTCGTTCTTTAGAAAAAAATTATTCTTCCAAACAAAAATCTCTCTAAACAAACTCTAATCATCAACCAAGTATTCTGATAGAATTCATAGGTCGAAAAATTGAGATTCAACGAGTTTGTTCCAGAGAAATTCTTGTTTGGAAAAATTATATTTTCAGAGGATGTATCGTTGGGAGAAGTTGTAGGATTTTCTTAAGTAATGTGTGGTCTGAAAATGAGTTTGGAGGGAGAATTATTTTCAAAATTCTCTCTCCCAAACAAGTTCTATATCTATAGTTTAGGTTCTGTGATGCATAATCAGAAGATATTAGGTCCCTTATGGCAGAGAATAGATGAGAAATAGAAAGTTAATCTTTTTCCCCAGAAAAATAAAAATCTTACCTTCAACATAATTGATTCGATATTTTCGCTTCACTTTTTCAATATTTCTCTTTTGGAATTAAACTAATCTTAAGTTTCTCGAGCAAATAGCAGTCAGTAATCAAATTGGTGCTTTTGCACACATAATTCCACAGTACATGGCAATGGGGAAAAGATTGAAGAAGTTGGCACTTAAATTCTTACTCACTTTATAACCAACAGTGAAATAATCTTTGTGCTCAATAACTCCAATCAATTGAATTGCATTGTATCCAGCTTCCTTCACATGCGGTAAAACCTGTAACGATTATTATGAAGAATAGCATCTTTAATGCCTAGAATAGAGAAAGAAAGAAAGAAAGAGAATACAAAACAGAAATTGAAGGACACAGAAGAAACTTGAAT